>JZLH01S0081254.1:126676-138110 GCA_001188425.1 Eucidaris tribuloides | reverse complement strand
CCTTAATAAATAAATATTTATTTATTATCGTCCTACAGTGTCTTTATAAAATTCGTAATTTTCAAATGCTCGCCGCCGGCCATTTGGGATTTTGGCTCTTCCCGTTTCGCCCATCTATAAATGATGTATTTTATTGAGCTTAAAGACACAATCCACAGAAGAACGGTATCGTTAGTCCGCTGAATTTATTTAAAAAATATCGTGTAGCATTAGAGTAGTAGTAGAGTTAGTTAGTTAGTAGTAGTAGTATAGCTCAGTAGTCAGTAGTATAGTAGTAGTAGATATCTAAATAGTAGTATTAGTGCAAGTAGCTAGTAGTAGTATAGTAGTAGAGTAGCAGTAGTTAGTAGTTTAGTTAGTAGTAGTATAGTAGTAGTAGTGCAGTAGTAGTTAGTAGTAGTGGACGTGTCACGTGGCCGATGCAGCGGTAGATCGCTCGTCTCCCAATCCAAGGGTAGTGGTATTCTTCTACATTCCCCATTTAGACAGCTACTGCTGGCACGGATGCCCTATATCACTCTGCTGCCTCTCTACCCAGTTGTATAAATGTTAACCGTAGGACATTGAATGTTTATGTTGATAATTATCTGCAAGTGCGCGCCTGTTTACAATGGCGACTGGCTGGTTGAATGCTCCCAGGAATGGAGATGTGAGCACTATATTGCTTGGTTGAATATTTGATTATTCCAGTGACCGGGTTAATTAATAATGTGTAAGCGCTATGATTACTTTGTGGATAGTCACTCATAAGTAGTCGGTACGTAGTAGTAAGTA
This sequence comes from Eucidaris tribuloides, assembly GCA_001188425.1. Taxonomy (NCBI): domain Eukaryota; kingdom Metazoa; phylum Echinodermata; class Echinoidea; order Cidaroida; family Cidaridae; genus Eucidaris; species Eucidaris tribuloides. The sequence goes on along the minus strand of JZLH01S0081254.1, from coordinate 137,336 downwards.
GAGGAGGAGGGGAGGAGAGGATAGAATAAAAGTGTATTACTTAATTGTAACAGCAGGCCAGTTATTAAGCAAATAATCATCGACTCCGAGGTGATGGTACAATTCTAACATCGCGAGGTGATCCGCGAGGGTGACTATCAGCCGCCAGCGAAGGCGAGCGGCTGATAGTCACCTCAAGGATCACCAGGCGATTGTTAGCATCTGTATCCATCGCCGAGAAAATAGGAATGATTATTTGCTCTTATATCCACATTCGGTCGAATAACTTTTAGATTTTTATGTATAATAATAGGACTGGAGTCACTTATAGACCCTTATAATCATTCACAGTTCACACCGAAAATTCTTACGTCAAAAATAATCGCGCTGAATATTACGATCGATCCAACGTAACGCGGTCAGAGCTAGAGCAACGGGACCGCAACAAGCCAACACCCGCACGCACGCTTCGCGTGTTATCTGAGGCTGGCACAGTAAAGTTTAACGTGTACAAGCCGAATGCCTACAAACAACGTCGAACAAAAAAGAATACCGTAGGCTACTGTTACAAACAAGTCACTCTACAAACATAATTTTAACCTTATCATGGTACTCACACAACATTGGCAGACAGGACGAAATGGAAGTTGAATCTTTAGTTAGATCGAACTGTACTGTATTTGTTACTGTTTTAGTGCCTTCGCACCGCTTAGTTAGTGCAGCTGTGAAAGTCAGCGACCCGCCGTGACGAAACAAATCGCTGACACTGTGTTTTTGCCAGTAATTTTCGTCCAAACTGTACCGTTTTTTTTATCAATGAACAAGAATTGGAAAGAAGCTGTTTATGTAAGAATTATGTCCAGAATATTTTTGACGGTATTTTAGAATTGCTATTGTACTTACAGTTACATTGCCAAGGTTTCCTAAACTAAAGTACAGTGTTTGCGCCGTTTAATTTTCCTCGGTGAAATCGAGGAGGTGTCTTCAGATACTGACTCGCGACGACGAACACTCCGAGACGATGAACAGCCATTTAATAAATCACTTCACTTTTCCCAAGGACCAAAAGCAAGATTAGGTCTCGACTGATCAATGTCACGAAGTTTAGTCGGATAAACCAGAAAACTGTTCAGGTAGATCTCAAGTTCTAACCAAACATCTATAAATTCCCCTATAGAATTGGGCTCTCGATCGGGGGGGGATCGGCTCGACACCGCCAGCACCTCGCTTGACCACTCGACTCAAAGTTGTCTCAGCGCAGCTAGCTCAATCACGCGATCGCGAGCTAGCTAGCGCCTCGATCGATCGATCGCACAGTATCATTGTGAACGATCGAACGGCGACGCATCCAAATTATCTGGTTTGTGGTTTTGCCGCCTGCGCGTCGGCGCCGCTATAGCTTAGCGATACGCGACATGCATTGCATACATGCCCTGCGAATCGTTCGTAGACCTCAGCGCGCGGCGCGTAGGCATGATCCGCTGGTCGATAAAATGCGACGATACCATTTTTCGATTGGTAATCGCAGGCTAAAAAAGTGCGTTGCCCTGAGTGCTAACGAAAGTGTATATCACATATGTGATAGTTACTTTGAAACTATCATCATTATGTGATAGTACTTTGGTGCAAATGTTGCAGAAAATGTATCTCTGTCAGAGTGCAAATTCTAGAATCTCATTGTCAACATACTTATGTGGGAATTAATTATAATAGTAAGGCTAAATAGCTAGATGCAACGAATTTGCAGTTGGAATTCACCTCATTTGGTGATATTTTTTTTTGTTGTTGTGTTTTTTTTAAGCCCGCTTATCCATAAACCTCCTCTCATGAATTGATTTATATACAAGATGAATTGTTAAATTAAATTTGGAACATTTTAACACGCGTGCTTCCTTTTCCCGAGCGAATATGGTGGTTTTTTTTCAATGGTTTTGGATGACTGAATTATCTATCATTTACAACCCTTTCCCCACCGCGTGAACCCAAAATAATTCTTACGCACACTAAAAACGTTAAAGCGCGCGGATGCCACGGTAGTGTATGTTGGTCATTTTTTAATCCTCATAAATCTAAAGAATTAGCTTTGGCCACTTTTTAATGTTTATTCATGCGCCACTTTGCATGCCCAACTGCTCTTATTATTACAGTGGAGTAAAATAACCAAAATCGGTATACACTAACTTCAGGTCAAAGGTCATCTTTGTTGCTAATCGTAATTGTATTTGTGCCTGCGTTACAATGAACACGTACGCGCACGTCTAGGTTTATATTTAAGGTAAAAACGGATACTTTTGAGCAAGGAATGACACTTCGTATAGCCTTTGCGAAATTATCTTTTTGTCTAATGAGCAGAACTGAGAAGTGCATCACCAATTCCTCTTTGTAACGAATTTAAGTACAGTATAATATAGTTTACTCCGTTTTTCTTCTACATTCCCCATTTAGACTTCACACTAGGCTCTATATAAAGACACCACCACAACACTTAAATAATAATTTTATTTCTTATCGTATCCATCAGGTCTATAAAGTCGTAATTTTTCCAAAATGGCGCCGCGGGCCATTTTGGATTTGGGATCGCCTTTGCCCATCTATATGATGATCATTTATTGAGCTTAAAAGAACACGAATCCACAGAGAAACGGATCGTTCAGTCCCTGAATTTATTTAAAAAATATCTTTAGCATTAGTAGTAGTAGCAGTAGTAGTAGTAGTAGTAGTAGTAGTAGTAGTAGTAGTAGTAGTAGTAGTAGTAGTAGTAATACTAATAGGAGTAGTACGTGCAGTAGCAGTAGTAGTAGTAGTAGTAGTAGTAGTAGCAGTAGCAGTAGTAGTAGTAGTAGTAGTAGTAGTAGTAGTAGTAGTAGTAGCAGCAGTAGTAGTAGTGGACGTGTCGTGGCTGAGCGGTAGATCGCTCGTCTCCCAATCCAAGGGTAGTGGTTTCTTCTACATTCCCCATTTAGACCAGCTACTGCCTGGCACGGATGCCCTTCAGCAAGGCATTTTTATCCACTCTGCTGCTCTCTACCCAGGTGTATAAATGGTTACCCGGTAGGATGGGAATGTTTATGTTGAATAATTAGCAAGTGCGCGCCTGTAAAATGGCGACTGGCTGGAATGCTCCCCAGGGAATGGAGAGTGAGCACTATAAGTGCTTGGTTGAATTGATGTATCCAGTGACCGGGGTAATAATAATGTGTAAGCGCTATGATACTTTGTGGATAGTACACTATAAGTAGTAGTAGTAGTAGTAGTAGTAGTAGTAGTAGTAGTACAAGTAGTGGTACTAGTAGTAGTAGTAGGAGGAGGAGGAGGAGGAGGAGGAGGAGGAGGAGAATAAAAAGTGTATTAGTAATTGTAACAGCAAGGGCAGTTATTAGTAGCTACTAGCTAGATGGCAACGAATTCGAAACAATTTGAGAGCAATGATAACAAACAAGATGTGTTTATTGATTGATTAATTGATTGATTGATTGATTGATTGATTGATTGATTGATTGATTGATTGATTGATTGATTGATTGATTGATTGATTGATTAATAATTTTCTCAATAACAGAGATGGATACCGGGACAGAGAACGGCTTCCCTACTAAAACGTTGACTGGTAGCCTCATTGGGTTCATCATCCTCATCGCCGTGGTGAAGTGCTGTATTAAGGCCGGGCAGGCCCGTGACAACGCACCAGTGGAGGTGACTGTGCCAGCGACTGCTCCACCACCGACGGCCACCGTCAGCTACCCGATGGCAAAAGAACCACATGCATTGACTAACTGAAATCTTGCATTTGGAGAGGGGGGGATTTTGAATTCAAATTCTTACAAATAAGAACGATTCAGGGATAATATAATTTTTTTGAAATAATGAAATATGACAACTCGATGTGTGCATATTCATGAGAAATCAGTGTAACCCAATGGCTATGATATTTGGAATGCGAGAAGTCGTTTTTTTTCATGATACCAAACTCTCACCAAATTAATCTTTGTTATTCAAATCATATTGTTTGGATTAATGTTAAAATTAGATATTCATTAGGCGTCTTTCTTGGATTGGCAGTTGATTGCAGCTTTGTAGCGTTTTAGGGCAAAGAGTACACAAATCGATTAAACCAGAGGTCATTATAATTTTTTGCTCTGTAAAAACCGAATAATTTTGTTATACCTTTATCCTTTAACGCTGTCGCATTATTATTATTTTTACTGGGGTTCTGTCAAGGCAAACGTCATAATAACAAGACCGCAGGCATCAATGGTAGGGGCAGTTGCTCTCACAACGGACTTTTCAAATTCCACCCTTTTTTCCCTCTAGGATTAAGATTTTGTTTGATTTGTAAATCACGTTCTTCAAATCAAATCTAATCAAATCAAATCAAATCAAATCAAGTCTTGCAGCCATCCGTGGGAACAAATCAGTGCCTACGGCTCTGAATATTGATAAGCTGAATTTCGTATTATAGCAATGACAAAAACTTTGGTTGTTGAAAAAAAAATATTTTGAAGTCAGTTACACCCAACGACACTTTTTTTCCAACTCCCACATGAACATTTAAAACTAACCTAAAGCATTCGTTTCTTAACGTCAAATTATTCACATTATTTTGTAGTACGCCTATAAGGCAAAATAAACATCAGTATGTGTATACCTGTTTACATTGAACTATTGAAAAAAAGTGAACTTCGGTAAAGATATCATTATAATGTGCCTGGACTGAATGGTACCACATAGTTGCCGGACGGAGGAGCACAATCAAATTGCTCCAAATCGCTCGACGGCTCCATACTAAGACATGTTGTCATGGTTGTACATTGTTAAAAATTACGGGTCAGTCTGACTCGGAAAAGGAATCCGTTGGGGGCACACTCAGAAAAGGGTCAGGTTTAACCACATTCCGGGTCAAGTTTGACCTAAAATCCAAGTCAGGTTGACTCATATTTTGGTCGACCTTAACCCGCAATTTAGTTGAAACTGACCCTTTTCCGAGTGTGCCCCCAACGGATTCCTTTTCCGAGTCATTCTATACCCGGGATTTTTGAGATTATGTTTTTCGCTTCAAGGCGACAGTTGCGAACGAAATGCTGCGCACCGCTTGTTCATTATGCTGTCTTTCGACTCAAGAGTGTATTTTATTCAATACATTAAATGAAGAGATATAAATGGATTGCAACGGTCGGCTAGAAAGCGAAAACGCATAACCTCCCCAAGTCTTGGCATCAAGCCGTTGGGACTTGGTAAGCCGTAAGATTATGGTGGCAAGACACTTGTTGCGAGAGAAACGGGGGGGGGGGGGCTCTGTCATTACAAGGTGTACACCATGCGCGTGTATGGACTTTCAAAATGGACTATAAACAAGTAAGTTATCCTTCGACCTCAGAATATCATAAACAAGTAGAACCTACTTAGGTCTGAAAAAATACCCTTTTCAAGTAAGCCTTTTGATAAAAATATACCCTTTTCCTGATTTCGGAGATTTTGATACCCTTTTCTCTGTTCGTTCGTAGATCGCTCGACCGTGAAAACCAACCTCTTTTACGCGTTTATTCACACGCGCATGGTGTAATGTACACCTTGTAATGTCAGTGGTCCCCGGGGACTCCTCGCCAGATGTTTGGGGCGAAGACAAGGTAAGGCTTGCATTTACAGTTACATGTATGTGACTGGAAGCGATGGCATCTGTCGGAGTGATATTCTACCTACCAAGAGGCTAAAGGCAGTTGTACCCCCCCCCCCCCCGAAAATATGGGGGCATGTCGATTCGCCTTGAATAATTTTGATAACTATAAAAAGAATCATAAAACGTTATTTAACACGTTAGTTTTACCCTTGTGCTTAATTATTCTGTGTTTACCAGAATGATATATAAAGTAAAACACAACAAAAAAGTAACTATACCCCCTTTTTCAAAATACGATAACCTTTTAAAGAAACGGTTTTGGGCAAAATACTTTGGCTGGAGAGTTTCTGCACTTATTGACTAATTTCTGGGTGAAAATTTGATTAATTCGTCAAGTCATGCATGAGTGAGCACATGTTAAAGGCAAAAATATCACTTTTCAAAAGTCACAAGGGTTATTTTGGGGTATTTGTGATGCAGGATTTTGATAAATTCTGTTTCTGGTAAATGATTAACCGCTATTTATGTTAATCATCCATCGCTTGACCGCCTTACACCTCCCCGGGCACTTTCAGCTTTTATGGTTCAGTGAGCTCAGTTAATAAAAATCACCTATCCTGAATTTTGAAATCGTAAAATCCATTGAGTTTATTGAACAGAATTGAAATCGGATATTTTTCAGCAAAATGTATTTTTACATGTATAAGAGGTTGGAAGACATGTTATGGTCGAGTGAGCACATTTTATAATTAAAGCAAAAAATGTCATTATTGACCATTTTTGGCAAAAGAGACGACTCCTGTGACTTTTGAAGAGTGACAATTTTACCTTTAATGCGTGCTCACTCATGCATGACTTGATGGATCAATCACATTTTTACACAGAAGTTAGTCAATGAGTGTAGAAATACTCTTGCCAAATTACCTTGCACAAACCTGTTTTGTCAAAAAGTTATGGTATGTCGAAAAGGGCGGTAGTTACTTTTTGTTGTGTTTATAATGGAAAGGCGATAAGAATCACCACATTCCTGGTAAATTGACACAACTTCTAACTTCCTTAACTTTGTTAAATTCAGTCGAGTGAAGCATATATTCAGCTTAAAGACATTGTATAACAATGTTTCCAGTTAAAATAAAAAAATCTGAGCTACATGATTCCCCACGCTACAAGTGTCTCTGATACGGTCTCAAAATGAAGCCCTGAAAAAATGCCGTTTAAAACGGTCATTACGTGCTTTAAAAAAAGTGAAAATCAATGACAGACCATTCCAGGATTTTACGAGTGACAGCATAACTGTCCAATCTTTGGTATTTTAGAATGTTTATTTGTCCATTCAAACACTGTCAGATATGTCAGATAGCAAAGTTCGACATTTTTTAAACGGGTCTTCCGCAGTCTTATATAGCGTCTTTAAAGTCATTGGCTTTCAATGTGATAAATAATATTGGCAATAAGCAAACAGTCAGCGTTACTGAAAGTAATGGGACAAACTATCACTTTTGAGGAGGTCTGAACAATAGCCTCATTCAAATTGCCGATAAACGCGTATGGGACTCTCGTATATTGACTCATAAGATCAGTGAAATACAAAAGTACTATCACCATCGAGCAGGGGCGTCGATCCCTGCTTCGGATGTTGGGGGGGGGGCAAAAATGAAAAAGCCAAAAAATTTCGGCGGGCTCCGCGCTAAATTGTAATTTAAATGGTTTTATAGTGCTTTCCAATGCTTTTTAAAACATATATTTGCATTTCATATTATGATTTTTTTCAAATTGAAGAGTGTAGAATAAGAAGTAGGCCTTTGACGAAAGTGAGTTAGTGATTCTTTTGAAGTAGTTACATGCCAGGATTTTTGTCGACAAAATTTTGGTCAAGTTGGCCCTTCCCGGTCAGGGGAGGGGTCAACCGGGGTCAAATTTTTAACCTGGTCTAATTTCATTAAAATGTATCTCAAATTACTCAACTAGTTACAAGGATTAAGATAATATGTAATTTATTATATATTTTGTGCATTGTCGATGAGATATGGGGTCACTTCCGATCATAAGTCAAATGAGGTCAAATTTAAAACAACGTACAAATTTTACAAATAAATTGCATATCAAATTGTCCGTCTTACGAAGGACATTCCAAAAATATATGCAATTAAGTGTTTTTGACATTACTTTATTCGAGAAATGCATTTGTTTTCATTAGTGGAAATCGGCCAAGTGTGACAATGCTTATTTTTGTCCTATATTCATCTTTTATTGTGTCAATTAGCTTCACCAAGTTTAAATGTACAATTCAAACAATTGTGATCTCTAGACAAATTTGAAAACTTTGAGCCTTTGTTTCTCAAAAGTAATATTATGCGACTTCAGTACTTCTTATTCTACAGTCTTCAATTGTCAAAATTATTGGAGGGGAAATCGATATCTTTGCCCCCATTATTTTCATGGGGGCGATCGTACCCCCCCCCCCTCCTCTGCCATCGAGTGCAATGTAAACACAACACAAAAAGTAAGTTCCCCCTTTTTAAAAATACCATAACATTTCAACAAAATGGTTTTAAGCCAAATAATTTTGGAGGAGTGTTTCTGCACTCATTGACGAACTTCTGTGTGAAAATGTGATTGATCCGTCAAGTCATGCATGAGTGAGCACATATTAAAGGTAAAAATGCCACTTTTCGAAATTCACAAGGGTCATTTTAGGGGGTTTGTGATACAGGATTTAGACAAATTCCGTGTCTGGTGAATGATTTAGTGCTTTTTATGTTAATCATCTATCATTTGATCCCTAACACCTTTCCCGACACGTTTCACATATTTTACGATTCAGTGTGCCCAATTTAGAAATGTGCATCCTTCCTGAATTGTAAAATTGTAAAATTCGTTAAGTTAATTGAAAAAAATTGGAATCGCATATTTTTCTGTAAAATGTATCGGAACATTTTGTACAAACATAAGAGATTGTAACCATGTCATGGTTGAGTGAGCACACTTTATTAATAAAGCAAAAAATAACATTTTTACTGTTATTTTGGCATAGTAAATGACTGCTGTGACTTTTGAAAAGCAACAATTTTGCCTTTAAAGCATGCTTACTCATGCATGACATGACGGATCAATCACATTTTCCCAAGGAAGTTAGTCAATGAGTGTAAAAACACCCCTGCTAAATTGTTTTGCTCAAATTTGTTTCGTTCAAAAGTTATGGTAGTTTGAATAAGGGGGAACTTAGTTTTTGTACAGTGTTTATTTTGTTCTCGCATGGGCGAAACTGTGCTCTATCACGTAAATAGCATTTGTACTTTAATTCTACAGCAAAATCCTTATTATGTGGCATATAATGCATATGTTCATTAAGGTTGCCATTTACTCTTCACTATTGAATCAACGATAATGGGCTTATGGTTACAGAAGTTTCGACTTTTGTTATAGATTGTGTAGTGAAAGTTGTCAGTACTGTAAGTGGATGCTTCAATTGATATCAGTCAAAGATTGCATTAAGAGGTTCGTCCGGTGGCATTACTTTGACATCGGTCCTGACTACACCCACTGGTAGAAAAAACACCATAAGGCGGAGGTTGTATGCATGAATTACAACGCGACCTCGAGCGGTCTTGGGAAATATTTGAAAATATTTATAGTTGGAAAACTCGTTTTATGGTCTTTTCTGAAATAAAAATTCTCATCCAATTAACTTTTGTTATAAACTCGTCGTTGCAGTGAATATGGATAAGTCCAAATGAGTGAGGGATATTATTCTTGGTATTTGAAGTTCCCAAAAATGTCACTTACCCATTTCTCATGTTTACCAAAGTGAACACAAAAAAATCTTAAGAATCATCAATAGCTGCGAGTTTGTGGTAAGAGCAGTTTCGACTTTCGTTATGGATTATTTGTGTGGTGACAGTTCTCAGTTTCACTCTGAGTGGATGCTACAATGGATTATATCAATCAAACGTGGTATTAATTACAACGCGAAAGCACGCGGTTTGGGAAATCTTTGGAAATTATTAAGTTGTAAAACTCGCTTCTCGTTCTGCTCTTGAATCAAAATTTTAACCCCATTAATTTCAGTTATAATAATCGTCTTCGAAATGAATATGGTTAAACACTAATTTCGATAGACATAAACATTCCATGGTATTTAATAAACATTTTGGGCAGATATTAAAAAAGACCACAAAGTTTAATTAAGTTGTAACTGTTTTCAAACACCCACATAAGTTGGTCCAAAAAAAATACATTTCACTACGCAAAGTCAAGCACGTGCAAAGAAATATTATGATTGCATGTCGTATCGAGCAGTAGGTGTATTCCGCGAAACAGCAAACTTGGTATGCATGTACAGTTGTATGAATTATCACTGGGAGAATTTTCCCTAAGTAGGACCAAACTTAATAACATACAAATAAGGTACAAACATGAAGATTATTGTTGCTGATAAGGTTTTCGAAGGCGTGTAATCAGGGTCATGCACTTTACATTTATTTTTCTCGGCATTTTGTTATTTATTCATGGCAATTTAAGTCATGAATCTTTCAAAGTTGACCTTCGTATTTTTTTCGGGGGGGGGGGTGCGTACGCACACTGGGCCCCACCTCTGGCTACGGGGGTGCCAAAATATGACTTAAAACACACACATACATTCACACGTGCGCGCACATAACAATGGGTTTGTAGTACTGCTGCTGATACAGTGCATTGCATAATACCAATGTATGAGTGATGTACTTATTTCATTTCATTTCATTTATTGGTTTCTGCAACTCTTTCATGAATCAACATTTACAAAGAAAATACATGTACATAATATAATGAAAGTATTTGTACATATTGATTTCGTGATACATTAAATTATACAGTTATGAATTATTGTAGTATACTACGAATTATCTTAAACAATAAGGAGTATAAATAATGAGCAATATACATTGTATTTTCTATTTAAGAAATTTTAAGGCGGTTGCAGGGGTTGACACAAAAAGCAAAGCTTTGAAAACATGACAACCCTGAAAAAAATTATATGATTCTTCTTGTACATTCTTATCACAATAGTACAAAAGTGCAAGTGCG
>JZLH01S0081254.1:96299-106509 GCA_001188425.1 Eucidaris tribuloides | reverse complement strand
CACAACAACACACACACACACACACACACACACACACACACACACACACACACACACACACACACACACACACACACACACACACAGATTCACACATACATACATGCTAGCGCTGCCAAACGTGGACTATAAATTACGAATGCTTCCGAGAGGGGACATTGCATGTGCATAATTATTACCACTGTGGACGCTCAGAGAGTGTTTGACGCTTAATCGCACAACCGTGAACGACTATCTGGTGCATATTATTATTATTGTCTAAAAATTTCCAACTTATCCCTACCGATAATGAGGACATAATGTCCACCTGTTTGCACTGTCTAGCCGAGGATCATCCCCGATTTGCTGACGTCCTTAGTTTATATGTAGAGCATAGACTTATGTCCTCGTTAAACTCAATTTATTTATATCTTGATCCAAGAAACATGCCCACACTATACGTCTTTTTAGCTCAAAGAATAAAATGCCATTTCTTTACGAGTAAATACTGTAATGTATACAAATACAAACACCAAATTTGGAGAGCTTGTTTCCAAGAGGGGGTACATCCATTTTACGCATTGAATAATGACATTTTGCCAAAATCCATACAATTTTAGTAGCTCTGTCAGATGAAATTTCCACAAAAATAGAGTACGAAGTCGTCTAGAAAAATGACTTTATCTTTAAAAAGGGGTCCAAAAATGAAAATCATACAAATAACAAAACCTCACAGTTTTCTTCTTGGTGTGGTTTTTACATTTGTATTGTTGGGTACTTGGTTAGGTTGATTTAATTTCATTTGGAAACATTGTAAGATGGGTGAATAAAAAATGTCATTTTCTCAAAATGGTATATGATCTACCCACTTTGAAAATAAACAAGGGCTCGCTTCCCTCTAAAAGTTTGTGCATCCACATTTTTTGTCTTCAATTGTAACTCTCCTTTTACAGCAAATCCATACAGCATCCGAAAACAAGTAAAAATGGACAAGAAAAGATTTTCATTTTTCAAAAGTGGGACACCCATTTGCTTTATTTTGAAAAGGGATCATGAAAAAGAAATGATGTATATATGAAAACTTGTGTGTGTGTGTGTGTGTGTGTGTGTGTGTGTGTGTGTGTGTGTGTGTGTGTGTGTGTGTGTGTGTGTGTGTGTGTGTGTGTGTGTGTGTGTGTGTGTGTGTGTGTGTGTGAGTAGAAATTGGATTCTTAACCTTTAAATTCAAACATTGTTACGCCACAATAAATCTATGCAGCAATATGCGAGTTGGCTCAGTGGTAGAGCGTCCACTTCTGGTCCGAAAGGTCGCGGGTTCGAGCCCCGGACACCACCACAACCCACACAGAATATGAAAAGAGCTAGGGTTTTTCAGCAGTTGCCATGGCAATGTTTGGTTACATAATATTTTCAACAGCTGTCGACATAGATGAGCTGGGCTCCTCCTACTCTTCCCCATGCTCTGCCTGGTAAAACGTAACGACCAGCGGAATACTGGTACGACAAGCCATGATCGTCGACATCTTGTTTCTCTTGGTTCTGTTTTCTGCGAACATCGAAGCGACATCTGCTACGCTTGATCATCTTGGGCATCATCGTGATCTTCTCGGTTTACCACAGCAAATGCGTTGTGAGCTCCTACGAACAGTGATAGCCGGAACATTGCGATAAGTATGGGCAGCCCATTATGTACATCCCAAAGCTAGCAATTCGCAGAAATTCTGTTTTGTTGACCATGTATTAGTGCCTTTAGTTTTACCCGGGTAAACGTTGATTAAGATATCAGTTGAATTGTGTTAACATATGGAGTATTAATTCATTTGTACTTTTCTTCTTGAGCGCTCAATGTTTATGTTAAGTTGAAAAGAAGTGAAAAGTAAAATCATGATTAATACTGAAAGTGAATATTAAATACTTTACTCGCCTTGCAGATACAGGTAAAGCAAGCTACTGTATAATTATGATAGGGGTTTGATTGATTATATTTAACCCTCAGGCTGCACAAGTCTTTGATCTAAATAGTTTATGATCATTACTCACACTGTGAAGATAAGACATATTAATTAACTCTCATATAAGTGAAAGAATATTTCATTTGTGTCAAGTGTCATACATATCGTTAAAAGATTGGAAGAAAGAGATATGGTACAATAAATATTACAATAATTTAATCTTTAAATTCCGTGCTTTTATCGTGTATTTTTTTGTTGTTGTTGTAAACAATCGCTGCCTAACAGAACTGAACTTATCGCCAGACAGCGCAAACTCAGTGCGTAGATCTGACAAGGAGATGCTTGACGAAAAATATCGCCAATTCAGACACCACAGCAGGACGAGATTTTCTTAGTCAGCCTGGCACAAGATGCTTGACGAAAAAAAAAATCGTCGATCGAGACACCATAGCAGGACGAGATTTTCTTCGTCACCCTGGCACAAGGTGCTTTGCAAAAAAAAAATCGTCGATAGAGACACCACAGCAGGACGAGATTTTCTTCGTCACTTTGACGAAAGAAAATTCATCTACTACCAGACTATGACGAATAAATATTGATCGATAGAGACACCAGCTGGACGAATTTTTTTGTCAGCTTGACGATTTTTTTTTTTACAGTGCACCATTCTGAGAATAATGCGTTGCTGTTGTTTTTTTTATTCACAAACATTGCAATGTTTATACGTGAAAAGTAAATACTCTAAAATGCAACTAAAACACACACACACACACACACACACACACACACACGCACACACACACACACACACACACACACACACACACACAACACAACACATCACACACCCCCCCCCCCCCCCTACCCCCCCCCACCCCCACCCCCGCCGGGGGCGCCCGCCCGCCGCCACACCCGCCGCCCACACACCCACGTCGCCAACCGAGGGCCCAACACCCACACCTCGCCTCAGCTCCGCTGTCCCCAGCACAACACAACCCACACGCGGCCCTGCCCTTCCCAATACACAAATATACCCCCGTCCCCCACACAACACAACACGATCAGCATATGCAGACAAATCCCAAAATCATAAATAATACACACATACGATCAACACAAACACACCCAAGGTACACTCACACACACAATCCCGGAGTCCCCACAGCCAACGCCCTACACACACACGGACACACACCATGAACAACACACAACGTACGGCCGCCCACAGAGACTGTGAGGCATAACAGGACCCATCCACCGCAAGGATCGGTCGGTTGTTTGACCCTGTTTGCTGTAAACATGAATTTCGTGGAATGAGACAATTTGAGTATGTACAGAAAGCTTAATTACTAATTTTCAATGCAATTCTGTAAATCCCTTTAAAATGTATCAATATCCCGGGGCAATCAACTATATACCATGTGATACTCTATGAGAGACAAGCATGCTTATGTGCGCACGAAGTCGAAAATCCGGGGGCTTGGAACGGCTTGAGCGAAAAATGGGGGCTATGAACTGAAAGCTCAACTAAGGCTTCAGAAAACCTCAAAATGCTATGCTTCGAAGCTACAAAACGGCGAATTTCCAGCGAAACCGAATTGGGGGCTCTGAACTGAAAAAATCAAAAATTTTCTGGCCTCCTGAAAATTCGCTATGCTCTGGGCGAAACTTGCACTGGAAAATGGGGCCGAAACCACAGCACATAGGTATCGGGCCGAATAAAAAACCCACATGTTTCTCAAGTCCCCGCCCGCTCAGATTTTGGGGCCGCCTAATTTGATTTATTTTATTTTCAACAAATCTTAGAAAAAAAAAGTTAAAAAGAATCACATGCCGCAAATCCCTTTGGATATCTGATGACCATAACAACACACTCACAACACAGTGAGTATATGCCTGCCTGGGGCAATTGACGCTGTCAAACCACCGAGTCTGTCAAGTGTATGTTGCCCATAGACTGGAGCTCTGGCTGCGATATCACATGGCATGAGGTAGAAGACTTCATGTATACAATACCTGCATGACTGAACATTTCCCCCGTGTTTTATCTTTTTTTCTAGCAATTATTGTCAGTAATGTAGGCATGGCATTCAGACTCAATACAAATTCTATACCCCTTTCTTTGCAGTAGGGTCTACTAACATGATGCGGCCCGGTTGCACGGAAAGGCCTGACATTCTAAACTTTGTCGTGGACATCTCCATAATCGCGTTTCACAAACCCTGACACGCGTAAACTCCAGCGACAAAGTTATGACAAGCTCCAGAAGCCGTCATAATCAGACGCCACCATACAGTTACACCTATGCAACCAATGCCATTTCAAGTATCTCACAATTGTCAAATACAACCGGCACAAATTATTAAATTCAAATAATAACCTTCCAAACAGCTATAAAGTTTAAAGATATTCAATTTGAAAGCTTATCCCAAACATGTCGAATATCAGTGATAAGTTCTAATCTGTATGACCATTATTGTTATTGAGTGTAAAATCATTGTTATACTAGTGTCTGTCATTAAATAATAAAATGTGTGTTATCACACCTAAAAACATTTCCATACTCATTAACTAAGATATAATTAAATGAAAGAACAACAAGAACACACAAATAAATATAGACTCAAAGACCAAATAAAAAACAGTGCAGTGAATGAACTGCAAAATTAATGTGAATCAGTACCGATCCATGAGGTCATTATTTAATCGAATGTGCTATCTAGTTGACGAAAATTGATGCTTAAGAAGTTATAACCTCGTATTGTTTGGTAAATAGTGATGGTTATGTCTGAAAAAATCTGTCCTATTAATGTTCATCAAATAATTTGTCCGTAATTTCAGTTAACGCTGGAATAGCACATCGTCAGCAAAAATAATCTCGGACCAAAAACTTATCATAACCATTTAGGACAACGACTACGATTTAACATCGATTCTGACTTGGAGTTGGCAGATTCATGGTTTCAGGTGAACCGCAAATAGTTGTCCGTCAATATCTCCAGACATCAAGTGACACTAAGCGCTGGAGTTATGACGTTTCGTGGCAACCTGGCCCTGGGTTGTATGACCCTATGTCATCGCCCCCCTTTCTTTTTGAATGTAAGAAAAGGTAGGCTATGGCTGTTTGTACAGCCCTTTGTTCCCTTTTGTTTTTTTTTTTACAGTATTGGCTAGTGAAAACATTATACTGTTTCACTTACTACAATATGTTCATATATTTTGATGATTCGTTGATTTGGAATGTACATGGAAATCTACAAAATTCAGTGCGGCCATACTAGAAAATAAAAAATAAAAAGCCCCTCTCTTTTCATTTTTTTCAAAAACCACGAGAAACAGATATATCCCTTCCCTACTTGGGCTCACACAGATTATACGCTAATGCCACCCTCCCCCCCCCCCCCCCCGGGCAGATATCCACTTCATTTTGTTTGCAACCACAACCATGTGTTCCATGTCTCACAGACAATGATCCAGCTATTTGTGTCAGCAATTTTAACATGAATTGAGCCAATTTAAGCAACTGGCTATCTCAAACACAAATTAATTATAAATGCAAACAAGAACAAGTCTTGTGTATTACAAAGCGAAGATAGCATATGATTCACCATTGAAGATAAATATGATGAGTATCATCTATAATTTTTAAGAGTTACTGTGGACAATCAAATTGAACCCTGCATGAACACATTGGTGTCATCTGCAACCCAATTTCAAAAGGCATAGAATTGAAATAAGCTTCGTCCTTCCCACAAATATTTGAATGATATACCAGTGCTAATTAATGATTGTAAATTGTTGCAGCCAATCAGTTGATTATGATCATTAACATAATTATTTCTTTTACAAAGAAGCTTCAGCAATTATTTCAACTCCCCATTTTACTGGCCCCACACCCGACCAATTCTCCGAGCATATTTGATTGAATATTACAATATCCGCTGTTTCATTCTCTTGTTATTAGTGATATAGAACCCTTTGCGCAATAAATAAAATAGAAAATGATAAAAATAAAAATAATAAAAAAAAAAAAATCCCACAAACTTGGCCTTTAAGCCCAATTTATTTGGAGATTTTTTTTATTTGAAAGCTTTATGCCAAAAGTCATATCCCAGCAATAACAACGATTCTGAATGTCTTTAAATTTTTTAAACTGATTTGATAAAAATCCGGGGGGGGGGGGGACGAACACCCTGAAGATTTTGACTAATTTTACATAATAGCATCCAAAGGGTTAATCAAGTGTTTAAAGTAAGAAGCAGACTCTCTTTCAGGTAGGTATAACTCATAAACCTTAACACCTTGTTAACCCTTTGGATTTATATGTAAAAAATAGTCAAAAATCCCAGGGTCCCCCCCCCCCCCCCCGAGATTTTCATAAATCAGTTTAAATAAAAACTCAAAGACATCAAATCTGTTATTGCGGGATATGACTTTGGCATAGCTTCAAATAAAATAAAAAAATCCCCCAAACTATACGTGGGCTTAAGTGTGATATTTTGTAAAATTATCAATGTCCTCTGCTGAACATCAATCCTGTAGTTTGACAATAAAGATTTTACAAGAAATTATGAAATACTTTGAAGTTAATAATCAAGAAAATTTTATATTTAAAAATGAACTTGTGTAGTTTTTTTTTTTGCTGTTACAATTTTAGAATTTATCCGGCTGCATTGCGACGACAGCTGTGTCAAAGTATTACCCATTACTCACGCTCAGGTAGTTGGTGATTTCTGAGCAGACAGTTATTACTTTGTGTCAACAGAATGTAAGAAACAATACATGTCAACAGCTACATGCAGCGCTGCAAACCAACACGACCTTAATATTTGATAAGAGATAATTCACGATAAATTTTTGTCTTTTTTTGGTGGGGCGGAGGGGGGAGGTCCGAGATGACAGTGGACGAAATTATGAGCCAATATGTACTAATATACAATTGGATTCACGAAGAAACGCTCAACACCTCGTGGGAGACAACTCTGTACAGCAAGCCCAGCACTCGGACACATTTAGCAAGAGATGTTGAGAGCCCCTGTTGCCGACAACTAGAAATTCGCCATACAAATGTACACACGCTTTCAACCACCCAAAAAAGGCGACCCTGGCTATAGCATTGTACTATGCCTTACTAAATATACATTGTGTACATAAATTTTAAGAATACCCTTTGAAACCTCTGAATAAATTGAAGAAAGTCACTTCTTACTCGTGAGAGATTACTAATGGCGTCTACGAGACATACCTGGTCGATGTCCACCCCAAACGTGTAAATAGGCAAGCGACATGACTGGGACGAAATAAAAATGCCCTTAGACCAAACTGGTTGAAAGATAACCAAATGTCACCAGCGGAGTAATCTCCTGGCTGAAGATCTTTCTTGAGTTAATCTTATCTTTAATAAGGAGAATCAAGCATGAACAGCCCCAGCAGGTAATTTGGCTCTCTAGCGAGGGATCGAGATGCAACCCGATCTTGTGACGTCCCTTTATTTATATGTAGAGCATCGAGACACTTTATATCCCTCCCTACTGAGAAGCTACGGCTAGAGATAAAACTCAATTTATTTATATCTTAGATCACAAAATTGTCTGTTGACAGACATGCCACAAAGGCAATAACTAATCTTCCTGTTTATTATACGTAGCTCTAAATGAGTCAACATGATATGAAAATGCCATTATCCTTTTAGCGAGTAAATAACTGTATATGTGAATGGACAAAATTAAAAAACAAAACTATCATTGCAGGGCTTAGTTTCCAAGAGGGGTAATACCATTTTTACAGCCAGACACCTTGAATATGACATTTTGCAAGATCCATACAATATTTTAGTGCTCTGTCAAGATGAAATTTCCGCAAAAAATAGAGTACGAAGTTCGTCAGAAAAATGACTTTATCTTTAACAAAGGGTCCAAAAATGAAACATAAAAATAAAAACGTACACTAGTTTTTCGTTCCTTGGTGTGGTTTACATTTGTATGTCCGTTGTACTTGTCTAGGTTTTTAAATCATCGTTGGAAACGATTGTAAGAGGGTGAATAAAAAATGTCATTTTCCTCAAAATGGTATTATCTAGCCCCACTTTATTGAGAAATAAACAAGGGCGTCGCTTCCCTCTAAAAAGTTGTGCATCCAATCTTTTTTTTCTTCACATTGTACTGCTCCTTTACCAATCCATACAGCATCCGCAAAACAGTAAAATGGACTCAGAAAAGATTTCATTTTTCAAATAAGTGGGACACCCATTTGCTTTATTTTGAAAGGGATCATGATAAGAGCAATGATGTATATATGAAACTTGTGTGTGTGTGGTGTGTGTGTGTTGTGTGTTGTGTGTGTGTGTGGTGTGTTGTGTGTGTGTGTGTTGTGTGTTGAGTAGAAATTGATTCTTAACCTTAAATTCAACATTGTTTACGCCACAATAAATCTATGCAGCAATATGCGAGTTGCTCAGTGGTGACGCGTCGCTCTGTCCGGAAGGGTCGCGGTTCCGAGCCCCGGCCCGGGTCATACCAAAGACTTTTTAAAATGGTACGCTTCTGCTTTCTAGCAGGCGCTCGCATTCTAGGAACAAGAAGGGTATATAAACATTTATGTTATGCAGGGCCCGCTGTAGACAGTCTTTGTGGTGACTGAGTGCTACCGCTGGGTAATAAGACGTTATTATTAATTATTTATTATTATTACTTATTATATTATAGCCATAAAATTATCCATTTCATTTTATACTACACATGTCTTTAAATTTCAATAGTTAAGGATTTTTCCAGTTAAAAAGTACGAAGTACAAAGTAAAATTTCTCTGATACAGGACAACATATAAACCACATATCATCAAAATTGTCAAGGTACCATTTGACCCCGATATCGAAAAGTGCGTTGAGCTTTCATATTTGGAGGCTCGTCGCGCACCCATTTGAGATTGGAGCATATCAAACTATCATGTTAAGTCCTTCGGTGCGTAGACGAGTAACTTGATATCATGGTTGAACAATTGAGTTAGTTTGATTTTACCCTGTGTTAACTTTTAATTGACCCCTACCCAAAATGCCCGATTCGAAGGCAGCCAGTAAAAGTTCAAATCCCAGGAACCGAACGCACTTCCGAAACCTTTGTTTTCCTAAGACTTGGGTCAGTGGGACCTACGGCTGTCTCTACATATGCTGTTGTGTGTCGTATACAACGGATGGTGACAACTTTAATTCGCTCACAAGGTCGACTATGGGATCCCCATTTGCTAATGCCAGGGGCCGCCCGTTGAAATGCCCTTTTACCTCAGAACCAAAGACGCTGTGATTATAAGACTTCTTTGATACCATGTGAACAATTTTTGCCAGCAAAATAGATTTCCCTTGCACTTTATATAGATACGGCCCTATTACCCACTCAAACATCAGTGATACATCCCCTATGCGGATGACGTAGGCTTCTTAAGCTTGTTGGTGGCACGGATACACGGAAACGATTGAGAGTAAGACAGACGGAGACGATAGCGCCGTTTTAATTCAATCGGAGCACATAATGTCGCCTCTTGTGCAAATATGAAGTAGCTGCTGTTGTCATTTGTTTCTCCTGTTCACCTCACTCTTATGCCCGTTTACACAAAGTGAGTAAATGGGAAGAAAAAAAATTATAACAAGTTGTCAAATTCAACTCGTCATCTGAGAATTTGCCATTTGTGGTCAACTCATTAATTTAAGGTCAACTGGTCAAGTGCAAGCCAGAACGTCCTTACTACTAAACTTTCAACAAGGAGTGCCATGTCCGTCTACGCAAGAAAGTTAGATAGTATACTTACAGTAGTATTCGAAGTAATGTAGGGTATCAGTGTATGATGGTGTGTGTGGCAGAGCAGTAATATTCGGCATGTAGCAGTTGTAGGGTGGGCGCTAGTAGTATGTGTAGTTTGTTATATAATTAGTAGTAGTAGTCAGCAGTAGTAGTAGTAAGGTACAGCAGACACGTATATAGTAGTACGGATGCTCTAGCAGTATCCGATGTGGTATTAGAAAGTAAAAGTTATTATTGACATTTCAGTGGGTATGCGGACAGTAATCAGCGGCGGGAATCAGCAATGGTTTGTACATGTAGTGGTATAGTAGTACTAGGTAGCAGTAGTCAGTTGTAATAGTAAAAGTAAAGTATGCTATTGTTAGTAAAATAATATATAATATAGTAGTATACTCTCACCAAGTAAAATTGAAATGAAGATTATTAATGCTGTATCTGCAAATGAAAAAAAATCATTTTAACGTATAGCGAAAATTTCGCCCATA
>JZLH01S0081254.1:64717-84479 GCA_001188425.1 Eucidaris tribuloides | reverse complement strand
ACACACACACACACACACACACACACACACACACACACACACACACACACACACACACACACACACACACACACACACACACACACACACACACACACACACACACACACACACACACACACACACACACACACACACACACACACACACACACACACACACACACACACACACACAAACACCTTGGTTATGTAGATAGGCATGTAGCCAAAATATTGCTGTTACGGGGCGGATATGGTATAGGGTTTTTCTTATTAAGTAACTTTTGATTTTAGAACAGAAGTCACCCAAATTGGTTCAGGATCAGGGAACATGGAACAGGGTATCATCTACAGTATGTGACCTGTATGATGGAAAGTATATGCACAATGATATTAATTTGTGGGATGATTTAGGTCAACCCTAGGACAGGAAGACCCCAGGTGTAACCCTTCCTCAATTACCCTTCTTTACCCCCACCATACTTCAAAGACACGTCTACCTTGGTCATGTAGATAGATGTAGAGCCAGCCAGTTGCGTATCTAGAGGGGACAAAGGGGGCACGTACCCCGGGTGCCACTTTAAAGGGAGCGCAAAAAATCCGCAAAAGATAGAAAGAGAAAAGGGAGAGAAGGAAGGAAAAAAGTATGATCTTAACGTTTGTGCGTCCTTTCCTTCCCAGTTATTGAGATAGGCCTAAACTGCATTAGATAAATGGTTTCATAGGTTTAAAAATACGAAATTTTTAAAGGTCGGTCGCTCTGCTCTCTCACATATTTTCTTTCACGATCACGTAATTTTACACCCCAATATCTATGCAATTGCAATATTGTGTTCGAAAGAAATGGTCACAATTTCTACAGAATGGTAACTATAGTTCCCTTGCGTGATATTGTCAGTTTAATCAACCTCTTCTTAAATACTGCTCCAAAATATACGATAACATGTGTAGCATAGCATTTTGCTAAGGTTCAAGATTAAAAACAAAAATCTTGAATTTTGGTTGCCTTAATACATTTTCCGAATATGTTTGCTAATTTTGCGCCTCATTTAAGGAAGTAAAGGTAAAAAAGTAAAGGCGAGGGTTTATCTTGTACCACCCTGAACACTGTAGAACAATGCTCACACGACATCACACATAATCCCCTGATCATTGGACCCATATCAATCCTGCACAATATTGTGTGCCACCTCCATTCCCTGGGGAGTATAGCCCGGCTGCTGGTTAGGCGATTAGGAGCCAATTCATTCACAAAATGGCTTTCTCAGTCCTCTCAGATACCAATTTATAATCCTGGATGGAGAGAGGTAATGCGGATGGTGTCTTGCCCAAGGACACAAACGCCGGCAATGGCAGGTTTCGAACCGGGGTCTCCATGCCGGGAAGCCACGCCTTTACCCACTCAGCCACAACACCCTCGTTAACTAGTGAATATCATTTATCAATTTCCTGGATAACAAAAAAAAATCATTCGATAACAGTTTTCCTTGCTAATTTTCTTATGGATCTAATGCACAAAAAAATGCGTTTTTGATGTTCAACATATTGCAAAGACAATCTACTGCTCGGTCGCTCTGTTCCTTTACGTGAATGCCAATGCGTTTAGGCGGAAAGAAGCTGGGGGCGCAATTTCATTGTTTGCCCTGGGCGCCATAATCCCTAGATACGCCACTGTAGCTAGAGAATTTACCAGGACGGAGAGGAGTTGATAACAGTTCATGGAGGACACAGGGAGAGGGGTGAGGGGTGATGGTTGTCGATAAAATATCGTCAATACAAAGATTTGCTTGTTACAATCAGATTCCATGAGGGAAAATACATATGCCTTTACTGTATATGCAAAAAAAAAGTGGTAATCCAACAGAATTCGCGATTCTTTGTTGATCTTCATTTTACAACAACACTATTCAAAGGTGTGAGAAAGTGGGGGGGGGTGATCGTGAGGATTGTAAGACCCCATTTTTTCCAAAATTCCACATTTTCTACAAAGACAATTATTTTAGATGGCTTTTCACCGTTGTGTGTTATTTCATTGCAAAAAAAGTCCCCCTCTCCAAGAAAAACAAATCATCACGACCCACCCAGATTTAAACTTCGACTATTTCGTAAAAGAGTCCGTAAAATGATTACGACCCGTCCCCCCTCCCCCAAAAAGAAATCCTGTTTACACCCCAGTTGTTTATAACACGTATAGACCGACAGTCCGATAAATCCAGGATTTGCAACCAATTAAACGTCGCAAATTGACGTTTGAAAGCACGAGTAGCGCTCTCTTATGTTTTATTGTAGTTAAGAGTACCTTGTCCTTCATCTCGTCTCCATTTTTATTCAATTTGGACTCGATCCATTATTCAAAACACTTGAACTTCAATTTTCTATTTTTCGACTAAAAATGTTACAAATCACATTTTCCATTATTTTTGTTAAAATTCTCATCATTTGTTTTTTTTTTTGTTCGAAAAATGAACAGCAGATCATGTGAGCCATGTCTGCTTGTTGTATTTTACTATCTCAACTAACGCCCAACAATATCGCAGACATCTAATCAAGTATTTTCCTCACGTAATCGTTCTGTGCTGTTACAGATACCCTAAACACAACGATCTGTGGTACCACACCAGCTTACGAGAGTGACCAGACACGTATCGTCGGTGGTATAAATGCCATACCCGGACAGTTCCCGTGGATGGTGTCTCTGCGTTCCCACGTCTATGGTCACGCCTGCGGTGCCACTCTTATCAGCAACCAGTGGATTGTAACGGCAGCCCATTGCATGTATGTATGCCATACATGTACATTGGCGTAACGTGATTTGAAAGAAAATACAAATAAAGAAAAACACACGTGAGTTATTAAAATAAAAGAGATGTGTTTTTTAAAAGCCGTCTTAAAACTTCAATGAAATATAACCGGGCTACAATAGACACAATACGTCACAAATCTGCAATCTTCAGTAGATCTTGAACTTGATAACTATCATTCAAACTTATTTGTTGTACTGAGTCATAGCAATTACCTCAGCGAAAAACGAGCACATTACATCCAGTAAAGGAATCGTGTAGAGGTGATTATAATAGTTTTACAATAATTTTAAAACCGTGTCGTGCAATGTTTGGCAGTACATTTTGTGTGTTTGACATAATTTTGTATTGTTTTGTGTGCATATTTCAGTTCTAAGTCACATTTGGCCAAATTCCCAATAAAATATTTGAGGTCTGTGCTTTTACACACCAATACAAACACACACACACACGCACACACACACACACACACACACACACACACACACGCACACACACACACACACACACACACACACACACACGCACACACACACACACACACACACACACACGCGCGCGCGCACACACACACACACACGCACACACACACACACACGCACACACACACACACACACACACACACACACGCGCGCGCGCGCGCGCAAACACGATCATACACACACGTACATACACACAAATTAATTTCGCAATTGTGTATAAGTTGTATAAGTTGTGTTGGTTCGTTTGAATGCAGAGGGCATTTTGACCTGCTAGTTCTGGGAGATCTGTACCTCTCCACGGCCTCCGAACACCACGTGAACGTCTCCCTCTGTGAGGTTCATCGATATCTTGGCTACAATGACATCACCTATGACGGCGATCTCGCCCTTCTCAAACTTTCCCAACGGGTTTCTTTCACTGACTACGTGAGACCTGCCTGCCTGGCCACGACGGCGAACGAGACGACGGAGTACGGTAGATGTACAATAGCAGGGTGGGGACACACACTGGAGGGCGGTAAGAGCACGATTTTAAATCAAATGTTTACCTCTTGATTTGTTTGTCTATTTAAAGGGAAAAATAAAGTCTGATACTGTCTAAACAATGCGCTCAAAGGTCGTTTTACGTCCACAGGAATATATCAAGAGTTTGTTTGCTATAGGGAGTCGATCAATGTTTCTTCGTATGTGATTTTTTTTAACCCAAATCCATTCAGTTTTAGTCGCCTATATGAGACGACACAAATGCAAAGTTGACCCCCTCCCCCCCCCAAAAAAAAAGACGTTAAAAAATGACCAAGAAAAAAAAGCGGGTGCATCAACTGTAAATTGTTTTTAAAAAGGACTCATTCCTAAACGTGAAAATAAATATATATGTGTTCAAATTATATTTCTTCTTACTGTGGTTTTACTTTCGCCCGGCTTTGGGCTTCTTTGTTAGGCTAAGTCAGTTTTACTCAGAAACAATGCAATATGGGTGAATATAAAAAAAAAAAATCGTGAAAGGTATTGAATCCATCTCCTTTGAAAAAAAAAACTAGAGATTGCTAACTTTTCATAAGAGGGTACATCCATTTTTCAGGAAATTTGATTTTTTTTGGGGGGGGGAGGTAATCCATACAACTTTAGCAACAATACGAAATTCATGAAAAAGATGCCTATACTTTGAAAAGAGGGTACATCAACTTAAATTTATTTCCGAAAATGATTCATTCCAAGAAAATTTTTAAAACAAATATAACCTACAGAAGTGTTTTTATGTTTGCACTGTGGCATACTTTGTTAGGTTAAGTTGCACGCAGAAACATTGCAATATAGGTAAATAAAAAATATAAAAATATATGTTTTTCTAAGAATGGTAAAACGTGGATCTAAACTGGTTTAAAAAAAAATAGCCTTTTCATAATAATCATCCATTTCTTTAAAAAGGGGTGGTTATTTAATAAGTTTTGCCAAACACAGATATCAAGAAGGTGTTAATTTAGAGTTCATACTGTTTTTGTTTTGACTAATATTTTTTTTTATGTTTACGAGCAGTGTAATATCATAATATTGTGGAAGCTCCATTGAAACAAATTTTAAACGTTGCTATCTACATGTAATATGAATCATAGTGTTTGAATGGTGAAATAAATACACTAAACTACAAACTTCAGACAGTTATGCTGCCACAAGCAATATATGCACCGATTAAAATGAGCACATAAACTATTGTCCTGTGGACGAGAATAGTACAACACATCAATCTTTGGAGGAAAAGGGGAATGGTCGCTTAATGATTTCCACTTTTTCAAAGCACTTGAATTTTTTGGTGAATGTCATAATTTATTTTCACAAAAATATATGACACAACAAATGACACCCTTTTCTAAGACCCTGTTAGCATGGGGGAGTATGTAGCTCAGATAACTCTAAACATTGTTAAGGGATGCCTTTAAAACAAAGAGTGTAGAATTTAACTCCACATCTGGTATCTATGTTGGGCAATACCACAAGTATTAAACCGTTTGAGACAATTTGATTTCACTATCACGCGTTTTCCACAGACTCCAACACGAGTTATTTCGTACTTAGTCTCTAGTGGGTTAAAGTAAACAACCTAGGTTTGTATTTACAATTATTCTTACCAGTATAAATATGATAGGGTATACGAGGGTAGCCTGAAAAGTCCACAGGGTTACTAATAAATAATTGAATACATGAATATAAGAACGACCCAAGTCCATTTTGGCCATTCATCTTTATTGCCCCATATGAAATCAAAGTTGACAACTCAAGTTATTTAAATTTCTACTTCATAATTTGTAGATATCTAGTAACAATACCTTAATGCTTTGGTTAATTACAATTGTCATCTTTGGTTTCATATGGGACAATAAAGACAGATTTCCCAAATGGACTAATATTCATATATTTGATTGTGCCACAGCAATGAAACTAGTCATGTATTAAATTCAACCTTGTCTGATACTTACTTCATTGTTTCTTATTAGATATTATTTCATGTCTTTTGCGACAAAAATGATTAAAAATTGGCAGTTCAGGGTTATCAAAATGGCCTTTTTTAATTGTTCATGACAAAGACATTCCTGAACAGACATGTGTCATCTTTTTTATTTTTTTTTTAACAAAATCTATTGAACTCTTTGCTAATAATTCGGTAGTGGACAAGTCGTTTAAAAGTATGAAAGTAACCATTTTTTTATGTCTCTGTAATATGATACAAGCCGTATAGAAAAATATAAAAATATTGTTTTTTGAAATTATGAAATGTATTTTATTTTGTATATGTACGCCTAGATTTTCGTGGCGCTGAAAGCAAAACATTGATTTATTGTTAATTTTACAATGTGGCATCAAATCTCCACCATATTTAACAGTGTCAATTAAACCATTTCTATCACTTTAGGATATGAATCGGAAATATTACAAACGGCTGTCGTGAGTCTATTTGAACAAGATAAATGCATCGAATTCTACAACGGTACAAACCTCATTACAGATCGCATGATTTGCGCTGGCTATGAGAGCGGCGGGATCGATACGTGCCAGGTAAAAATACAATGATCGAGGTCCCCCCTAATTATAAATTACCCCCCCCCCCAAAAAAAAAATTAGGCAATTCAAGTTTAACCGATTATGTCTCTCTTATCATAGTATAATCATAGTCATGCTTAGAATCATTTGAATGTTTGTTTATTAACAATGAAAATGGGACCCACTTTTTTATGTAATGCTATGTGCGGTACGTCAAATTAACGTGCAAATTAAAAAATGAAGAATTACCCATTAGAGCAGAAAGAGACTGACCATAAGACCTTAAGACATAATTGATGATATACTAAGGTATTCGATATACTAAAACTATCAAGCGCAAATACAGAAATTTAAAAGAACATATTTAGCCTCTGAACTTGCATTCGGACTATTTCGCGCTACTGCAGGAGGAACGCCTCTTCACCCTGTCCTATGCTTATCTTCTATTCTGTCTGACTCTACTTCTTGTATGGTTCCTTGGTGTCCAGTTGTTACTTTATTTGTTTATCTGTTGTCACACTTCCTGGCTATGTTGCCTTGCCCACCGCCATTTCTTTGACGTTATGGTTATACTAATGTCTTTCACCTCTGTTTTCAATCTGTTGTCGTCATTTGACAATCTGTCTTTCTTTGTAATTGTTGCCCCCTAATTGCCCCATAGGAAAGGACAGGTATGATGCATTGGTTGAATACCTGTCTTTTAAAGGCAGATTGGAATTGTTGTGTCATGTAATATATAGCCTAGAAATACAAACTTCAACCCACTAAATGGATTTGGCTTTTAATTTCCTCTGACGTTGCAGTGTTAATGGTAATTTTCTTTGGAAGATAGATATACTCTCCAACAATTTCTAGGTCTTTGCCTAGCACCGTAATCTTAATGTATTTTTGTTTTCACGTTCATGTTTAATCCTTCTTTCCTACTTTATTTCGTTAGCTCCTGGACTTCTTCCACAGTGTAGCTAAGAGAAGAAATTACAGATGGTAAATCGAAAATGCTCATTATCCACCAAGATTCTTTCGTCAGACCAGTCAACATTCCTTAGGTCATACCTTAGTTGATATAGGATCGCCTTGTCTGACGCCCCTCAGGATTTGAAATTGGTCAGTGATGATGTTATCAGGAGAAATTCTTGTTGGTTCTTTGTGGATGGCTTCAATGAGTTTGATGTACTCCTTGTCAGATTTTCAGTTTCTTTAAAGCCACGGGCAAACAATGACCACAGTTTTCAAAAATATGAGCTACACAATCCTCCATGCTCTAATTGTCTTGAAAGGTCTAAAAATGCCCTGAAAACATGTATTTCAAAACGTTTAGTGCTTTAAAAAAAGCGAAAATCTACGAGTACTCAGGTTGACCAGATTCACCATGCCCATTTCCTTCGATAGACATTGCGCGCGCGCGCGCGCGAGTGTGTGTGTGTGTGTGTGTGTGTGTGTTGACTGTTGTTTTCATGGCCACGTTCTAGTCTTTAGCGGGGAGATGGATGCGTGGGGTTCTCGGTCGTCAGGTCTGGGTCTACGACCATATTATCACTTATTTTACTTCGTCTTATTTTCAACCCGGCGTGATGATTCACAAAATTCAATTTTTTCCACAGACAGTGGTGTCACTTATAATAAATAATAATACCACAATGCTTATATAGCGCATATTACTGCCAAATGCGTCTCTATGCGCTTTTGAAAGAAAAGAAAATGTTAAGAAAGATGCTGGCAACTGTTAAAGATAACTCAGTCAAAGTACTTTTTGAATAAATATGATTTTAAGGAGGATTTAAACTTTTGTGTTGTAGAGGAATTCTTCAAATAGGATGGGATGATATTCCAGAGTGAAGGGGCAGCATGAGCGAAAGATCGCTCCACATAAAACTTCGTCTGAATACTCGGACAATGCAAAAGATCCTTTTCAGTATAGATTGCGAGATGTTGTCTCGCGCCATTGGCGCCATTGCATGCAAACATTGAACGGTTATGAGCAGTATTTTGAACATTAAACGTGACTGGATTGGGAGCCAATGTAGTTGCTTCAACACTGGTGTGATATGGGATTGTTTCTTAGTGCGGGTGATTAATCGCGCTGCGGAGTTTTGAATTACTTGCAGTCTGTTCAGTTGGGAATCTGGCATGTTAAAGAGTAAACTATTACAATAGTCTAGATGACATGTCACTAGAGCCTGTACAAGCTTCTTAGTTGTCTTTGTATCCAAGAATTGACGGACCTTACCAAGTTTACACAAAGCAAATGATGCTGCCTTACACTTTCCTGAAATAAACCTGTTCATGACCATATTTTCATCAAATATTACACCTAAGTTTCTGGCTTTGTAGTGGGTACAATGGACGTGTTATCGATCTTAATGGCTGGAAACTGCATCCTTCTACGAAATCGAGATGAAAGATGTAAAATCTCAGTTTTTTGATCATTTAATTTGAGACCATTGCAATAGACCACAGTTTGATCTCCTTTACACATTTTTCAACTTGGGAAATTGCGTCATTAAGGTTACAAGGTTTAAAAGAAACATACACTTGTGTATCGTCAGCGTAACACATCCCCGACATTCCATTAGACTTTATCACATCATTTAGGGGAGATGAGTACATGGTAAATAACATCGGTCCAACTAGAGGGGGTGCGGGGGTAACCTTATCGGAGACACCAGGATGGAGGATCGTGTAGTTCCGATTTGTTTTAAAACTTGAAACATTATTCAACGATGCCCTTAATCTGTTAATCAAATTACGGGAAAATGATTTTACAGGTTGATATTGGTTTACACCCCCCCCCCAAAAAAAAAAATGGCGTTCCTGTAATCATCAATATAATATATGGTAGAACTGTTTCTTTTGAATTTTTTTTGTGGGATGGCAGGGGTGTTATTAGAAATTGTATCTTGAGTTATCTATTGCGAAAAGAATTAATGTGACTATTAGAGTGTTAACTTTGTGGATATTGGGTTTGAACAGGGAGACAGTGGAGGACCTTTGACCTGTGAAGGGGATGATGGGAGATGGCATTTGGTTGGAGTGACGAGCTTTGGCTTCGGGTGCGCCCAGCCTCGATTCCCCGGCGTCTACACCAGAATCTCACAATTTCAGTCTTTCATCAATTCGGTGATATCTTCCGGTAAGTGTAGTCGGAGCTCGACCAGTTGTTGAATGAAGGTCCGCGCGAAATCGAAAGTCTGCGCTGACGTGGGCACCACGCGTACTTTCTCGTTGACATAGACTCACACTCTACGCTCGCGCACCATGATCATTTGGCCTCTCGGGCCGTCGGTCAACTTAGTGAAGACAAATATCGTCGTGACCGCCAAATACAGTATTTATGCATTTTTTTTCAATAAACTGATAGCCTGGGTGTCTTTTCTCTGAATCTGACGGGTGCAACTTTGACACCCAGGGCCATATTTGTTATTCACGTTTTAAGCCACTGTAACACCACTTTTTGGACATATTTAACTGTGTGGCTGATGGCCTTTGATGGTAAGAAATGCCAGGTATGGTATTGCATCTCTTGTTATATTGTTATCTCTTGTGATGTGAACAGCAAGTATAAATATCACCCAAAAAAAATCGAATTTGAAAATCTGAAATTTCACTTTTATGATAACATGAGGTCAAATAAGTAAAAGAAAAATGCGTACCACGTCGCATTGACAAACTCTATTTGTGAGATCACTATAACGTGTAATATCAAGTATGAAATGTAAAAAAAAAAATAAAAAAATGCACGTTTCTCTGCATATAGGGCACAAGCCAAACGTACTCTTCCCAAAGATGACTTTAAAGCTCACATTAATTTCATGGAGTCAAATCTCTTTCAGATAGCATATCACGCCTATTGACAAACCTGTGCCTTTTATTATATGAAACCAATGCATAAAATAAAAGTTGTCTTACAGAAGCAAGTATGGGTATGGGAATGGTATATAATAATGAAATGTGGGGCACCCAAAGGTCACATTCATGAGGTTAACTAAGGAAATAAATCTATCATCACTCCACCCCTAATGTTATTTGTGGTATAAGCACTGCATATGTGGAAGCTGTTTGTTTTCAGAATGCAAATTTTCACGTTTTAGAAAGGTCGTATTCATGAAGTAAATCAATGCGTAAGTTGTTAATTCGTGCCATTGATAACCCTTTTGACACACTGATACCAAATTCAAAACTTTTCAAATAGAACAGTAATGCAAACATTCAAACTCGGATGTAGAATCATCAAACAGCAGTTTTAAGATCGTATTCGTGGGGTCAACATGGGTGTATGCGAGGGCGGTCGGGAAGGTCGTACGACACCCCCCGCTCCCCCCCAAAAAAAAAAAATCAAAATGTAGACATTTTTCCAAATATTATTTTTTCACAACGTAATAAATGAAAAAAGCGTTGATCAGGGACATTCAATAACATCTTCGTGTTATTTCATTGTCTACGGGTCGAAAAAAAAATCTGATCACGACCCATCCGAAAAATATCCTGGATACACCCCTGGTCAAGTACTGTCAAATTTGTTTACACCTTAAACACAATGCCGTTTATTTAATGCACTTCTTAGCATCTTTAGCTAAAGAATTTTTTTTAGATAATATGAGAACATGGACGTTTCATACAATGTCTTTAAAAAATTGAACAAAACATTGTAACTTTCCATAATAAAAATGTAACATATCTTACATTGCACCAAGTCTAGCTAGACATACCAGGCACAGCCACCTCTCTCTTTTCATTGTATGCTTACTTACAATTAGAATTACGACGGCATTCTAGATTATCTTCTTTTCAATTTTACAACCATCAGACACCCACATATCAAAGTTCAATGTATATTCCATTTCCCTAATAACAGGGGGAGGTTCATGCCTCTCACCCCCCCACCCAACTTCCCTGTCCGATGAAGCTGAAAATAGTCCAGTCCAGTTAGAGTTAATACTCAAATTAATACACACGTTTGGGGATGCGGTTCTCGTGGTTCAGAAGCCTCTTATCTCGAACAGAAATTGGCTTACCAGTGTACAATATCAATTATTAGTCAAACTTGTTATGCGATATAATAACAAATTAATTTGGCTCATAGTGCACGTACACGTGCGAAGAGTTTCGTGTCACGCATTTTTTTTTCTTTTTATAATATTAATTTTCAAAATGCATGAAATGGTTTCCCGTTTTGTTATTAAAACTTTTGCAGAGTTGCCTGACGTACAGGTTGTTAATCACACGACTCCACTCGACATTACATCAGACAATTACCCATACAACTACTCCAACAATGTCGACCGTTTATGGCTTATCCAAGCTCCCTCAAGCTACGTATTGAAGTTGGACATGGTATTCTTCATGTTGGAAGATTCGTACGATTTTGTGACAGTAGGATCCGGTCATAATCGGTGTAATGAGAACTCGGCGCTGCTTACACTCACTGGACGTGTGGATCAGTTCACATTTATTTTTGTCGATCAGCTGTGGATCTTGTTTACCACCGATAGTAGTGTTTCGGACATCGGGTTTTCCATGAGAGTGTCCGTAGTTCATACAAATGGTATGTTAAATACTTTTTGCTACCTTCCCAAGTGTTTTGGACATATCAATCAAAATAAATACTAATATTTACTCTAACACCTATACGAAGTTCTCTTACTAATATTATTACTTATAATGAAAATACAATAATGGTACAAAAAGAGTAACACAAAATATTGAGTTTATTACATATAAAAGCAATTGGAATAACATTAATCATAATAGACGAAATCGCAGTTCTAAGAATGATTACATATAAAAATTGCAATTATGATGAAAATAATAATGATTATTATTATAACCAGCAACAACAACGTCGCTCCTACTAATGTTACTATGATAGGCCTACCTACTACTAATTGTGAGACTGAGCACATCGTATATTTTTTAGTAAAATGGCACTTTAACAATGAAATAATCAATAATCTTGTAAAGCTTGATTTGCAAAATTTCAACTGTTAATGAAAAATTTGAAATTCAATTTTCTTTTTACAGCATTGGTAAAATTCCAAAATTATCAATGTCCAGTAATGATATATAGTTAAGAAATCAAACAGCCTGGATCCCAGTAAAATTTATGCCAATCCAGCAATGTATTTAAATACCTAGGGGCGAAATGTTATTACGAAGTATGATCGATTTGGAAATGTTTGGGTAGCACGCCATTGTAATGTTGCTGATAATGATGATGATGATGATGATGATGATGATGATGATGATGACGATGATGATTATTATTGTTATTATATTATTAATAATAATATAAATATAATAATAATAATAATAAAATATAATAATAATAATAATAATAATAATAAATATAATAAACAACAACATAATAATAAATAATAATAAAATAAATATAATAATAATAATAATAATAATAAAATAGTGATGATGATAATAACGACAACAACAATAATACTAATGGGTTCTCCATAGTGTGCTATCCACAGAGTATCATAGGGCTTACACATTATTATTACCCCGGTCACTGGATACATCAATTCAATCCAGCACTTTTAGTGCTCACTCTCCACTCCCTAGGGAGCATTCTAGAGCAGCCAGTCGCCATTTTACAGACGCAAGCTTGACTTGAACCCATTACCCTTGGATTGGGAGACAAGCGATCATCATCTCCCGTCAATTGAAGGGAATATGTCGATAAAGCTTTTCTTTTATCAAAAGAAACTTAGGAAATCACATATATTGTACTTCATTCCTTGTGCAGATACTAAACCATGTAATTCTACAGGATTTCGGTTTTCTGCAGACAGTGCGTGCGATGAAAGTATTGATTGTCCTGATAAGTTAGACGAACAGATCTGTGGTGAGAAAGTATTTCAGTTTTTTATTTAAACATTTCGAAACACATACTTCCCATTACCAATGCAATATTCAAAGTAAAATTATGAAAGTATACTACGACCTCTTACTACTTTATCATATTCTGATCGAATACAAAAAAATTACAATTCAGTTACCAGTAATCGTAAGTGAGTAATGGAGAAGAATCACATTGTAGAATATACAGTGTGTATCAAAAAAAGGGTAATCCATGTTTAGAGCTAAAATATTACCAACTATTTTTATTATAGAGATTTGTAAGTATAATATCCCTGAAGAGCAAATTTTCTTCTTTTCAATGATTCCTCACTTGCATTACTGGTGTTTTGCATGACCAGGTAAATTGCCTTCGAAGAGAACAATGTCAAGTCACACCTTTTCCCAGTTTTGGCATAACTTGCATGAAATGTGAGATTACCTCTCATCTTTTAAACATGAACCAATTCATCGGTGTCTTCATTCTTTCATCCATTGACCAAAACTTGGAAAAAGTGTGACTCGACATTGTTCTCTTTGAGAGCGATGTACTCGGTCATGCATGACACCAGTGATGCAAGTGAGGTATCATAAGAAAGAACAAAAGTTGCTCTTTTGGAATATTATACTTATTAATCTATATGATAAAAATAGTTGGCAATATTTTACCTCTAAACATGGATTACCTTTTTATTGATACACACTGTATAACCATGCATTGTCAATTCCACATTCTGAGTTTCAAGCAATCAAAAATCAGAAAAGACAGATTAACTTAGTGTCATCATCGTTTTTTTTTTAACTCGAGCTCAACTTAACAGAAAAGAGGATTAAAGTTGATAATAGATAGCGTATGTAGTGTAATAAAACATGTCTGAATTAGTGGACAGTATCCATTTTTGAAGGACCACCTCGGCATAGTGTATGGTACGCCGCGATGTGTAGCGTGAAGCGAATCAAATTTGGTTAAGTTTTTTTAGCGTGCGAATGTGTAATAAGTACGGCACCAGTCATCCCAATAATTAAAGTGAAATCTTCATCATGACACGGAGAAAATGTAACAGTCTTTTAATAATTATACAATTCCACGGAAAATAGACGCTAAAATTGTCATTTGAGTGTCAATGTGTTCATG
Source organism: Eucidaris tribuloides (assembly GCA_001188425.1). NCBI lineage: Eukaryota > Metazoa > Echinodermata > Echinoidea > Cidaroida > Cidaridae > Eucidaris > Eucidaris tribuloides. The sequence goes on along the minus strand of JZLH01S0081254.1, from coordinate 70,197 downwards.
TGGGATTCACACTCGACATGCATTCTCGAACGCTAAGCGGTCGAGAGCTAGCTGACCATGCTATATGCATATAAATCAAATATCTAATAATATAAATAAATTTTAATAAATATATATATATATAATATATATATAATATATATATATATATATATTATATATATATATTATATATATATATTATAATATATATATAATATATATCTAGCGAGAAACGTTTTTGTAGAGGATCGGCTAAAAGTGCTCTATGCTACATATGTATGCAGCAGAGCGAATAGGCTTACCTTGTAAGCAGTGGGTCAGCTACTCGACGGTTTCACGTCCTTGTTGCTGGACGATCTTTGCCCGGCTGAACTGACTGGTTGGTGTGTAGTGTGATGGATCAGCTGTTTGTCGCTTGGGTGGTTTTCTAGATGGGCGGTTCCGGTGTCTGCATGGACTTGGACACCAGCTCCATTTTTTTGGTTTATCGCGTCCTTGTTGGTGATAATTAGGTACTTCTCCAGGTAAAGGTTGCACAACCCGCTTTTTCTTATGTTGGTGTTTGACTTCTTGGCGATGTCCCAAGTTAGTGCGTACTGGGTTTTTGATTCTTTTAATGTCGAAATGTACTTAGAAAGTTGTGTTTCGTTTTTGTATCTTTCATGTTTGAATGATTTGACGTGATTCCTGTACCGGTCTTTGAAGGGGCCACCAGCCAGACCATAGTAAAACTTCTTCTTGTTATCGTGTTGGATGGTGGCTTTGTATACAATGGCCTCTTCAAGGCAATTTCCTTGTAACGGGCATTGGGTTTTGTTCCGGCAATTACACTTGGTAGGCGTTGGTTGCATCACGTGGCTTAGTTGCAGATTGTCTGATAAGTCTTTGATTGTGGGATTTTATTACTGTGTCCATGTTTCTCATACAGCTGTAGCTCACCTTTAGAGTGCCCGTTACAAGGAAATTGCCTTGAAGAGGCCATTGTATACAAAGCCACCATCCAACACGATAACAAAAAGAAGTTTTACTATGGTCTGGCTTGTAGCCCCTTCAAAGACCGATACAGGAATCACGTCAAATCATTCAAACATGAAAAATACAAAAACGAAACACAACTTTCTAAGTACATTTGGACATGAAAAGAATCAAAAACCCAGTACGCACTAACTTGGGACATCGCCAAGAAGTCAAACTCCAACATAAGAAAAAGCGGGTTGTGCAACCTTTGCCTGGAAGAGAAGTACCTAATTATCACCAACAAGGACGCGAAAAACAAAAACACGGAGCTGGTGTCCAAGTGCAAACACCGGAACCGCCCACCTAGAAAACCACCCAAGCGACAAACAGTTGATCCATCACACTACACACCAACAAGTCAGTCAGCCTGAAGATCGTCCAGCAACAAGGACGTGAAACCGTCAGTAGCTGACCCACTGCTTACAAGGTACGTATATATATATATATATATATATATATATATATATATATATATATATATATTTTACTCTCCTCCCAAAGAGGTAGATTGAAAATGCCATTTTATAGTGGAAATATGTTTGACCACGTGTAAGGCTCTCTATCAATCGTACAACGAGGAATAATTAATAAGGGATATGAAATACAATATAAATTATATTTACTACGAGGAAATGTGAGGACAATCATCTCATTGTTAGCTTCATTGTTCAGAATGTATCTCGCACTTCTGTTGGTAAACTTCTTGGTGTTATTGATGACACCTAATTGACTTGACATGAACACATTGAAGCCGCATGTAATCGCATTGCGAAATGCGTGGGTGTTCTTTTTCGGTTAAAATTTTTCTCCAAATAAACTCCTCAAAAAAAGTTTGGAAATCTGAGTTTGATCAGTTATATCTCCCGTTTTGTAGTAATAATCAACGCAAGCTTCGTATCATCGGAAAGATTATTTAATTTCCTTTAAAATGATATCCTACTTGTGATGATTATGCAACCAGGGAAAGGGCGGTGTTTTGAAATGTGGTGTAAAGTGTAAATTGAAAAGCTGCAAAATGACCAATGTTCGGTAAAACACCCAATTTTTGTTGTTGTTGATAAGTGAGTTTTTTCAATGTCTCTTTGGTTGTTATGCACTCTTATGTGAACATTGACATGGATTGAAAGAAACACCTGCACAAGTAAGCAAACAACAACAACAACAACAAAAATTGAAACAACCAAATAAACAAACATGTATGGGCATTTAAAAACTGGGTATAAGGCATTTGATCTCACAGACATTTAATCTTACCACATTAACACAACAAAGCGATTAAAAAATGTCAGGGGCTTGATTTACATGGATTTTCATGTTTATCTTCCCATGGATCTTTGATTTCATCAATGTTCATTGATTTTAATAACATGATCAGAGTTCAGTCTCGGGTGGAAGACCCACGTACGTGCACCACCGCCTGGCACCACTTCCACATGCTGTTGATGAGCTTCGTGATTCGTTGATGTGGGTTGGTATTCCACTCGTTAATCAGTAATTGACGCAAACCTGTCAATGTCTTTACATTTGTGACTCTCTTCCGTACAGCCCGGCCAAGTTGATCCCACAAATGTTCAATGGGGTTGAGGTTTGGGCTGCAGGCAGGCTAGTCCATTCTTGTGATACCCTCTCTCTGAGAAAATCCAAGCAAATCAAGCTCCTGACACTTTTTTTATCACTTTGTGGTGTTAATGTGTTGAAAGGTCCGTGAGATTAAATGTCTTATGTCCAGTTTTTAATGCCCATACATGTTTTTTCTTTTCACTTTTTGTTGTTGTGGCTTGCTTATTTTGCAGGTGTTTCTTCAATCCATCGCAATGTTCACATTAGAGCGTATAACAAACAAAGAGACAATGGAAAACTCACTTATCAACAACAACAACAATTGGGTGACTAACCGAACTTTGGTCATTTTGCAGCTTTTCAATTTACACTTTACACCACATTTTAAGATGCTGTCCTTTCCCAAATGACATAATCATAACAAATAGGGTATTATTTTCAAGAAAATTTAATAATCTTTCCGATGATACCAAGCTTGCATTGATTATTTCTACGAAACGGGAGATATGACCAATCAAACCCAGATTTCCAAACTTTTTTTGAGGAGTTTATATTTTTATTTGTTATATCATTCCATTCTTTTGGAACACATCCATTATTTTAACATTGCCTGGGCCAATGGAATTTTTTTTCATGTCTACGTTATTCACACTCAAAAAACAAAGCAGTTCGTAAAATTTCCACTCTTTACCTATTGTCAATCAATTCAACTTGTAAAATGTATACGATATAAATCATTTAATATCGCCGGTTTTATGTCTAGGATATATTGCTGTCTGACAAAACTTCTACATTTTCCTTAAATTTTAGTATTCGTAACTACATGACTCGTTCTGCATGCAATTTCCATTTGCTTCAAATACATTAAATGTATTTATAAGTCAAAGTTATACCTAATTAGGACTATTTATTTTCACACAAACTGGTATCACCAAACTGAGGACTTCGTTTCTCATTCCTCTCTTTTCAAAACACCTGTCATTAAATATTTTGTTGTTTAATACCATTTTGCAGAGCTGCCAGGGGTACAGGTGGTTAACCATACTTCTCCACTCGACATTTCATCGGACAATTACCCTAACAACTATACAAACAGCATCTACCGCTTATGGTTGATTCAAGCTCCTTCAGACTACGTGTTTGTGATAGAAATTACCCTCTTAAGCCTGGAAGATTCGGCCGACTTCTTGACATTTGGATCTGGTCACAACATGTCGAACACGGATTCTTTGCTGCTAGAGCTCACTGGAGATATGGAACCGGTCACATATATTGTTGGGGATCAACTGTGGATCCTGTTTACCACTGACTATTCAGCAACGAACAGAGGGTTTTCCATGTCATTGTCCTTAGTTCTAGAAAATGGTGAGCACTTCTTTGTACTGTGCACTGTCACATAGAATTTTCTCGGGCAGTTGAATTTTTATCAAAAAATACTTCGAAAGGAATGTAATGTTCTGAGAATGAGTGTGTTTAGGCAAAATGAGAACTTATTCTTGAATCTCTTCTGGACTGACAGGGGATTGTTGGCACTTCATTTACAGTGTGTAATTATATTGATGTGATTGATTATCTAAATTCAGATTATCTGAATTAAGTCCCGGGGGACCTCCATTGACCAGTGAATATCATGCGTGGAAAGGGAAAAGCGTAAAAAGTGTACTCTTTAAAGATTGGGCACGATACGTACGTAATGTGATATCAAAACACTAAAATACTGAAAAAATGGTGTACTTTTCGCCCCAGAAACCTACGTTTTGAGGGTCCGATTTGCGAGTGAAGAAGTTTGTCAGACGAAGTGGCAGAATCTCGGGCAAAATCATCATTATTGCTACGCTTTTCAGCCCACTTTTAAGGAAAATTTTGGCAATATTTTCAACAGTTTCTTCTTCTCCGCTGTACTTGTAACTCAAATGTGCATACAAAAATTGGAAAAGGGATCGATGGTGCACCCCTGTGCCCAAAGCATGTTTGCATCAAAGTTTTACTTGTTTAGGGGTTCAAATTATGCAAATAATTGTTTAGGGTACCGTTTCACACCCAATACTTGTTACGGGTACCATCCACACACACAATATTTGTTTAGAGGTGCATTTCCAGAAAAGGGGAAATACTTGTTTAGGGTACTTTTCGAAACCCTGTGGTTGCGCATGATATCCACTGGTCAGTGAAGGTCCCTCCCCCCCCCCCCTCCCCCGGAATGAAATTCGACAGTTGAATTAACCTATTAACTGAAGTAGTGTGACAAATTGAGATATGAATTTTAGGAACTTCTGTTCATTAAAGCAAATAACGCCTGATAATGTGATATATTCACTATCCCCTAGATTGATTTGTACACCCCTTTGCACAGACACTGAACGATGTAGTTCTACAGTATCCGGTATTCATCAGCCAGCAACTGTAACGGAATATTCGACTGTCCTGACAGATCAGACGAACATGGATGCGTAAGTAAATTATTGCAATTGAAAATACTTATGAACATTTCAATACACAAATAATGAGCGAGCCAAGTAGTGGCAATATCTACTTCTGATGATATATATCTACATAGAGTCCAGTTTATCTGTCCAGGTTGCATTTTTACCACGTACAAGCGATATTTCTTCGCATGTTTTACGTAACACTTATTACCCAGAATTGAAAGTCCAACTTGTGACATTTCGAACATTTATATAATGCCGTCGCATTTAACCTGTCTCTCCCTTCGTTTACCTATATATCTATCCAAATTCGTACATTTTGAGAGATAAAACCACTGCAACTGGGAAAAGCAAGAGGCTGCATCATTTGACGGAAAGTGTCAAGTGTTTCGGCTTACTTTGGCGATGAAAAGCAGATCTTTTGTTCAGAAGTATTTAAACCAATTGATTCTGCTACCGTGTCTAGTTCATTTTGCTTGCAATGAGTTTTTTTTT
>JZLH01S0081254.1:0-16336 GCA_001188425.1 Eucidaris tribuloides | reverse complement strand
TTAACAGAAAACTGGTTCTAGCTACGACTAAGAAGGTAAGTTAAATGAAAAAAATAGATATCAAAACTACGTTTTCTATAACTACATTTTATGTGCAAACTTATGGATAACTGTCAATGTAAACCTAAAATGATACCAAAAAATTATGTTTTCATAAAAGTCTGAAGATTTATGGAAACAAGAATGCAATTTATGTTGCAATCTACATGAAAGTGATTGAAGATAGAGATTTCATTTCTTTATACTTAGTAATACATGTAATGATATTTGTTACCAATTTGAATTCATTAAATTTGATTTGTATTTCTTTGTTACTTACTTGAGGGTTTTTTTCAGAAAGCCTAAATACAAACAATCCTATTTCGTGCGTTAACTTAAAGTGATAGGCTAACATTGTGGGGATTCAATTTAAAAAAATTGTCAAACTTTGATATCTGAGCTACATAATAGTGTTCAAATGGACAAATAAACACCCTAGAATACAAAAGTTTGGAAAGTTACACTGCCAATGGCAAGTTAAACATGAATACACAGTAAAACTCGGGGCGAGTTTTATCAACCTAGGTGTACACACAGTAAGTCTATGGGAGGAAATGGGCTAGTGAATCTGGTCAACTTACGATTTTCACTTTTTTAAAGCACTAAATAATCATTTTGAAATACAATTTTTTCAGGGCTTCATTTTTAGACCTCATCAAAAACATTGGTAGCATAGGGAATCATGTGGCTCAGATTTTTTTAACTGTGGTAAATGTTAGCCAATACCTTTAATTGGGTGGGGCTCTATACACATGTCAAATGGATGGGCTACATTATATGTCACCTATTATGATAGCGTATTTAATATATTGCATAAATTATCAGTTTGGTTACTGTAATTATATTGAATCCTGTTTCATTTGTTAACTTGGTAATGGGGGGGGTAGGGTACATATACAAAATGGGGCGGTGGCCTTTCTGTTATGTGGTGTCCTCTATCATATTCATTTGTTGTTGGATTAGTGTGTCTGTTCTGTTTGTCTATAGGAACTTACTTGTGTAATTATTTCTATATCCCGTATTTTGTGGTTGTATTTGTATTTAGGCATTATTGATTGTACGGTTTTAAATTGTTAAGCTCGTGTTATTTGACCTATGGACGCATGAAATGAGTAACTGAAAGAAAGTCATCTTTTCTAGAATGTGACAATTAAATTTTTTTTCTTTATTCTTCACTTTCTTAAAACCAACGTAGATTAGCATTACAACACATTTTTTGGCACTGTTTGGTTCATAAGCAGTAGACTTCAGAAAAGAAGAGTGAGGGCAGCTTCTAATGGCAATTCATTGAAAGATCAAGATATGGACTTAAATTTTAGCATTGTTATGATTTCAACTTTTTGATTTTTTTTTTGGCTTTATTTGTCACTTTCTTATACAGCAAGTGTAAAATGACTGAAAAATTAAAACAATAAACAAGTTTGGTAAAATTGTAATTATTAACAACTTGCGCTTTTAAAGACGAATTTCATTTAAACAACTTGTGTAAGAAGTCATAAAAGAAAATTGATAGATCAACTGTACAACAGTAAGGCGATAAATCATGCATGCACGAGGATGCCTCTCCAGGAATGTGGCAGGCGATAGGTTAATTCCTTTCAACATAATATAACCACAAGCTAATAGGCCGCTTCGGTAATTTATTCAAATTTATGATACTTTATTTTGGCAGCCTAGTGACGGGATATTTATATCCCTGGTATTAAACCAATATGTGCACAAACTATGACATATGGTGCACGAAGCAAATGGTCTATATAAGGCTAAAGAAAATATAAAAAAAGCGTAATTGTTATCAGAGAGCCATGGAAAGAAAGACGCTAAATGCATAAATACGGAGACAGGTGTAAACTCAGACATACGCATGAACCCAAATCACACAGATAGCATGAGAAAATTAACCTAAAACTGAATGGAGGCGGTCAGCGGCATATCGCCAGATAACAGATTAATCATTGGGACGAAAGAGGGTAACAGAATGGCAACCTCAGTTCCGGAAAAGGGAAAGAGGGAGACAAAAGCGACGGAAGAGATAACAACAAGAATACAGAAGTAATGACATGGCACAGACGAGAGAAATTGATGTATGGATAATGCTCGAAGAGGGTTTCATACTACAGAGGATGGATCAGCCTAGATAAGTAGATGAGATATTTCTTTCATGTGTTGCTATGGAAAATCAATAATAAAAATGTACCTTGCAAGTACAGGTGTTTGCTATGTCTGGTATCTGGTTGCCAAGAGTAACCTTTCGTTAGAATAGTATGCATAAAATTTGCATTTATTATGAAACTGTTTCAGTGACCTAGGGGTCAGTTGAAGGAAATTGTGAGCGTGCGCAGTAGCACTCGTATGGCTGTCTCCTGAAGTTCTCTGCATCGGCGAACATAATTTGCATTTCAATGCCGGGAGCAGACCTTGTTCACCGCACAAGAGGAAATTGGCCTTTGCTTCCGGTCCTGTCTTGCTATATTCGTCCTAGGTCGGACGACGCGGGAGTCCCTAAGTCTAAGTCTAAGTAAGCCCCAATTATGCTCTACACCAATTGTGAATCCCCCCATACCACCCCTTTACTGTCAGGACTCAACAAGGGAAATCACCTTCTTTTGAAAATTATTTCGATCAGCAGAGACTTGAAAGAGACATGAAGGAACCGAGAAGTCATAGCGTGTTTTTTTATAAATATTTTGTTCATGTTACTTCAACTATGACGTTTGAGCACACTGTCATGGTGAAGTGGTTTACGACAAAGATGAATAATCTGTGTGGGATGGAATCCTAAACTCAAGGGTACGATGATAATAGGTGTATAGTAAGTACCAAAACTTGTTAAAATGTTACAGATCCTTTCACACGTATTCATCAAAGATTCTGCAGAACCCGATGTTTTACAATTTGCGGTTGTCGTTTGTTTTCACGGACGATAAAAATAAGCCCCATAGAGAGCCACACATCAGGTTTCTGTGCTAAGAGTGATATTGACATTGTCTATTTTAGAATGAGTCAACGTTTGACTACAAGATTTTCACAGGAGAATCCTTGCATAGTTTACTTGATTCTAGAGTAGTTTCAGCCCAAGTTGAGGACTACCCCCAATCATGACATTCACCTTTAAGGCCCTTCTGCCGGAAAACCGACTTTAAAATCTCTCGATAAATCTTTACGCACAACATTGTGTATTAAACACGGACAAAAACATGACAGGATTCATAAAGGGGCTAGGCGTGTGCATAAGATAATGTAAAAATACACAATGGGTTAATACATTTTTATATCAAAGGGCCCTTGGCAGTTCTTACAGGACTGTAGCTAAATTACATCAATATATAAAGACATATATATATATATATATATATATATATATATATATATATATATATACTGCTATGTATTGCATATATACGGAAGGGTGGGGGACAAAGCGTTTTTTATCGCTTGCAAACGCAAGTATCGGACACCCCCATTCGAAAATGTCCCTGCCCAGTAAAATCGTCCTTCAACTTCAACTCCACAATAGTGTATAATTATAAACATCCTTTGATACCATGTTACGGTTAAGCAATATTTTTGTCAACCCCCCAAACGCAAACTAGATTCCTCATACGCCTTGCACGAACCTCACTACAAACATCAGTTGGAAACGTATACGCATGACGTATTAAGCTTGTTGGTACCATAGGAACACTGTTGAGGAAGTAAAAAAGGACTAATATCGCTCATTTTCAGGACGCCGTTTCTCTAAAATGAAGACTACCGTTGCCATTTGTTTCTTCTTGTTCAGCCTCAACTCGCTTGCTGTGTTATCACAAAGTGAGTAAAAGTGGAAGTGGATGTTAGAGATGTCAATTAGAACTTCAATCTGAACATAATGTTCAGAGTTTTAAATCTTATTGTAGGCATCAAATCAAAATTGGTTTGCGAATTGCCATATTTATATCAATTTTTGTTTTGTCACAATGCATCTTGTACTTTGTAGAATATACCGAAGTTCTTAAAAGTAAGATTAGTTATCCCGTGCACATTTTCATGCCACGTTAAATTGGCATCCATGATAACACCAAAGAATAGAGTAGATCATTTTTTCAGTTACATTATTTGTAAGTTGCAGTTATCTGGCCGGGAATATGTATTTCTAAATTATTTATCTTTCTCACTGGAGCCTGGAAACTATTATTTTTGCGACCGGTTGGCGACTCAAGTCTCTACAGCGTCCCAGTGAGACTTCGAGACTCCAGGGAGTCGCGGCATAATTTAACATGATCGATATATATTAACATACCTCTCTCAGTCTCCAAAATATCTGAGAGACGTGTCCATGACCTCTCCGCGGAATTTTCGTGAGATTTCCAGTCTCCAGCATGTCGCGGATAGTGGAAGTCTTCAACAAAAATCTAACATATTTGGTATCCCCGCAACTGCCATATGAGACTAGCCTGGTCCCTGGGGAGTCGCGGGAATTAATTAGTCTCCGCAACTGGGGAGATGTCTCGGCGACGTTGCCGCGACGTCTCTGCGACAGTAATAGGTGACTCGAGTCTGGTCTCAGTCGCGAGAGTCGGGACAGCGCGACCCCCGGGGGGGGGGCACTCAGATATGTGTTCATGGGTTTTAAAAATGCCCCCTAAAAAGGTTTTCATTTCATTAAAAAAATCGGATTTACAAAGTTTCTTGTAAAAATTAACACCGGAAGAGGTAACGCGTTCATGCTACTTCAATTAAAATTGAAAATTGGCGTTTTATCCCCCTTAACACGGAACACGCGTTACGCGATTGGCATGAAAAAAGACCCATAACACATTTTTTTTTTATTTAATGATCACTTTATTTGCCATGTAAATCACAACAAACGAAAGAATACTGTATAATACAAACAAGTGGTTAAAAGCCCAGGTGATACCTGAATCAGCAGGTAAGGCAGGGCGAAGATTAAAATAACATATATTTAACTACAAAAAACTGCAAATAATACATTACAATTACAAGTAATTAAACAAATTAAGAAACAGAGAATGGAAGAAACGAGTGTCATTCCTGCATCGCCAGCATACGTATAAATAATGTATGGCAAGAATTGGCGTGTATTTTTTATTTTCAAGTTTTAAGATGATTTTACAAAATATTTAAATAAAAAAAATAATGGATTTTAAGGCACGCAGTGACTTAAAATGATTTATTTGACTCCGGACGCCGCTTCTTTGTGAGATTCGGCCAGATTAGCGATGCCGAATCCGAGCGAGTCTGACTTCCGTAGCAGCTGGCAGTCGTAAATTATGTTTATGATACAAAATATTTAAATAAAAAAAAATAATTGTAATGTTATACAATTAGGAAAACGGGTGTAAAATAAGAACATTCACCCAGATATAGCATGATAATAATTGTATCAATTCGTCGGCGTTCATCCGAACCGTCGTATCAGTCGATTTTGGTCAAAATATCGTTTTTGAGATTTTTGCAGAAAATGAAAGTACAATTCCTACTTAAATTTCTAGGCAGCAATTTATTTTATTTTCTGAGATATGTGGGAATTTTAAAGGCGATGCCATACAAATTGCGCAAATCCCATTGGAAACGTGTGCTGTAGCACAGCAAACAACAACTGCGCGCACTTAATATGCAAATACGCGGTCAGATACTGTCGTATCTGCGATGCATTGACTTTGCACGTGAAAGAGAGATACGACGGTTTGCTGATCGCGCGTATTAAAAATGCGGTCAGCGTTGTTGTATTCCCTATGGCGTTTTAATACAGGGAAAATCTAAATCGTTCAAACCGAAATTACAAGCATGTAGCTCTTTTGCGATATTTTCTCTGATTCTTGGTTTTGTGTAAAAATAAAGATACCAATGCGGCCGTCACATGGCAAAAGGGTGTATCTGCAAAATACACATTCTTAGAAAAATCACTTTGAAGTTTCAGCTGTTATCTTTTTTGTAAAAAGAGACCTTTTTCAATGTTGATTTTTGTTTCATGTGGTAGATTACCATTTCAATTATTTCTCTATAAATTTTAATGATATGTAATTTTATATTTTCCTCAAAATAAGCATTTTTATGTAGATACGGCATTTTGCCAAGATTTTCCACTATCCACACTTGTCATACGATCACGATAAAAGGATGTATCTTCACTTACGTCCTACAGTTTTTATTGTGATATCATGGCAAAAGGGTGTGTCTGCACATACACCGTTCGATTTCTGTAAACAAAACATGGCAAAAGGATGTATCTGCAGATACACCGTTCGGTTGGGTGTATCTATAGTTAAATCACGGAACGGTTTATCATTCAGTTTTAATGGCCAGACAGTGTCCCACAGACCAGGCATGTGTGATTTAAGTCACTAGGCTCAGATAAAACAAAGAGAATGGAAATGCAGTATGAAATAGGCCCCAAATTGTGACATTTTCATTTATAAATTAGCATTACATGCCAGCGATGCGAAAAGCGGCTCACGAATCCATGGCTGTAAACGAAGTTCGTTTTATATTTGACACACCGCGGAATATTTTTTCATCACGGCAATCATTGCATTATTCAGATAAGCGCATAATAAGTGCACATTTTTATGCTGCTTGTGCTTGCTTGCGCATCGCTGGTCGTTTGCCTCTAAAACCTCTTCTAATGTTGTCTAAATTTGCTGTGAAAATGCAAGTCATGTTGTGAAACACCCAAGATAAGTCATATCAAAATATTGCAATGCCAATTTTTGTTAACATTATCGCACTTTGGACGAAGCAGTAAGCAACTGATGTCCCACATAAAACTCTAAACAATCTAACGAACATACGTGTACGTACCGGCCGGTACGTAGGCCGGGGTTGTCGTTGACGCTTTGTAACGTAGCCCTATACATGTAAACTCGGGGCGTAGATAATTAACATTACGTACACAAAAATTCTGCCAGGCCCAAGGTCTACAATACCTTAGACTTTAGTTTATAACAGTTGAACACATTATAGTTTTTCTAGACCCTCATAGTAACAGTTAGTAAAACTTACCTTTCAAATAATTATTCTTTGGAGTTCTTCTCTTGCTGGACCTGGCAATGGTTTGCAACCTAAAGTAAACAATGATTTACGCTCGCGTGTAAAAACACATGACACACAGTTGTGGCTAACCCAGGGAGCGCCGGCCCGCGAAGCGGGCCGGCGCCCAGGACTATAGCGTGCAAACGTACTCCCAAGTACGCAGACAAATATGGGGTAGAATTATGGTAGCCATAGCACCCCAAATTAACGGAAAATAAAGAAATTATGCACTTACCTCGATTATATGGATGAGGGTCTATCTTGGACGCACAATCTTGACCTCGAGGCGGAAACTGGACTCTCAAAAAAGCCGAAACTAATGTCGAGTTCGTTTTCCTTCTTTGAAAATAGAAAACAAAATGGCTGATCGATCGCTAGGCGCTAGGGCGCGCGCGTGCGCACTTTTGTTTTCTTGATTTTCAAAGAATCGAAAACGAACTCGACATTAGTTTCGGCCTTTTGAGGGTCCAGTTTTCGCCTCGAGGTCAAGATTGCGTCCAAGATAGACCCTCATCCATATAATCGAGGTAAGTGCATAATTTCTTTATTTTCCGTTAATTTGGGGTGCTATGGCTACCATAATTCTACCCCATATTTGTCTGCGTACTTGGGAGTACGTTTGCACGCTATAGTCCTGGGCGCCGGCCCGCTTCGCGGGCCGGCGCTCCCTGGGTTAAGTTGTGGCATGCATTCTGCGCACGGTGGTATTGAAATGCGCTAGCGCATACCTTGACCATGTTGGCAAAAAGCGGTATCTATAACATACACCATGAAATGTTCATGACCTACTCATGCAAAAACTTGGACAAAGGATGTATGTGACAGATACATCTTTTTGCCATAAATTGGTCTTTGACTTTCGCGGCGCGCATATCACGTATGTGGCAGATACACCCTTTTGCCATGTTACGAAGCTGACTGTGCTCTATCGTTTTGTTGGCAGAAAGGTGTATCTAGCAGATACATCTTTTTACCGAAAATCATTGAGCTCAGCAGCGGCTGGCTTGGGGCGTATCTATAAGATACGCCCTTTTGCCATGAAACGACAGGATATTTTTGAAAAAAGTGCTGCAGATAGCCCCTGCTATCTTGAAAAGGAGAAGTCCTGCGATTACGAGACCTAGATAAATGAAAAGAGCGCCCTCTACCCCCCCCCCCCAATGCAAAAACCTGAAAAAGTCAAAATTTGCAGATACACCATTTTGCCATGTGACGGCCGAATTTTAAGCAATTGTATTGGTCTTTCCTACTATGTATATTTCTAGCAATGAAAATCTTGTAAGGCTTGATACAAAAAGCGGCAATTATAGTCAACTTTGAAGTCGATTTTCTCTGAAATTGGTTTCGCACTGTCGTATCGCGATACGACGGTTCAGATGACCGCCGACGATATACCGAACGAGATTGAGCCGTTTCATTCCGCGATCTACAAGTGAAGAAGGCACCTCTGCTGATTTTGGAGCCTTTACGAAGCGCCACACAAACGTATCGAAACGTGAAATCGCTTGCCTCGTTCCCACTGTCGAACGATCCGTGCGAACTCCACGATTGACTTCCCTCAAATTTTACAAAATTGTTAGATTTTCCCTGTAGCCATAATAAGTGACTACAACCGTAACGCCACAGCGGGAATGGGGCGCCCGCGCCCTATTGTTTTCACAGTAATGAGAGGGCTTTAGTGTTTTTCGAAATCCCCCCCCCCCGAAGATTTTGGCCGTGAAAGGATAAATTTTCGCCTTATAATATTTATCGACAATTTGGCTGTGATTTTTTTTTGTCTCTTGTCGGATCCTCCTCCCCCTAGCCCTTGACTTCAACAAAGCCGGCGATTTAGTGAATATAAATATGTTGTCCATTTGTGAAAAAAAAAATCATTAGTGTAAATCTCGTGCTTGTAAAATTATAAAATCACAAATTAAGTAGGACTATAGAATTACGATGTCCTTCTAAACTTATATTTTCATGAATACAATGCTTAGGCAGTGTTACCGTGCATATTTTTTTTATTAACAAGGTCCATGAAATAAGCAATTATCTTTGGAAATATCGGGGCAATTGAGAAATGTTTTATAATATGCCACCCGGATTTAGGCACATTGAACAGCAGAAACCAGCTAACTACCCCCCACACGGACACAAAACTGTGTAGCATGAAATAATAACGCTATTCCGAATCAACCGAACTGCAATTCGTCATACCTTAGAACTGTGTAATTTCTTATGTACTGTTAATATTTTATACGAGTAAAAGTCATACATGATCTTCTTGTAAGTGGACCTGTACCACTAAAACTAAATAACATCAACTTGTACGTGATGAGTGGGAGCAGCTATTCTTCCTGGTTCTATGAAACAAATCTGAAGTACTAGAAGTCAAACTAATTTATAACACTATTTTCGAGGGTTTTTTACACGTTTGTTTGTGTGCAACACGTGGCTTTCTCTTTTCCTCGATGTTGCTACAGCATAGGCCTACTCAATTTTCCTATAATTCGGCTCAAAATGATATTCATAATACAAGAAAATGTATAATGTGTAATAAAATGATTATACTGTGTGAACGATTTTTCCCCTTCTCCTTTATACTGGTTAATTCCCCGTTTGCCTACATCACAAATTTATTTTAAGTTAACAGCAGACAATGAAATAGACCCAACATTAATTAGGGGCTAACTTTTTTGGAGGATTTCACATAACTTATACATATCTAATCTGAAATTCTACCTCTTTACAATAAAATAACAGCAAGGCCTTTCTGGCTGGAGGCGTGATCGTAATATGGGAACTATTTTCCATTGAAATGTACCTGATCACTTTTTTTTATTATTTATGTTATTGTAAAAAGGTCCTCAAAAACGGTCTTTGGAGAAATGTGGACTTTTTGATACGTTTGTGTGTGTGTGGGGGGGGGGCTTCCGACCTTAGGTGTTTCTCAACTTCCACAACGGGTACAGTATATCCATCGGGGGTATATCGTTAGAATCTTTGTCACCATCGGCAGGGTCAAGGGGTGGAAGATGTGGAGACACAGAGGCGAAAAGGGTATTGGTCATCTCAGCTGAGGCGAGTAACGTCTTCTCCTGCTGTACCATTCAAAATGTTGCATAAAGGATCATAGTTGGATCGCTGACCCTTCAGAAATTTCGGTTGTGTTGCTGACGACATCTAAACGCTACACAAAAAGCAAGTTCCCCCTTTCTCAAAATACCATAACTTTTTAATGAAACAAATTGTAACAGAGAAATTTTGCAGGGGTATTTTTACACTCATTGCTTAACTTCTGTGTAAAAATGGGATTGATCCATCATGTCATGCATGAGTGAGGCTGCATTAAAGGCAAAATTATCACTTTTCGAAAGTCAAAGGAGTCATTTATTATGCCAAAATAACAGTAAAAATGGCATTTTTGCTTTATCATTAAAGTGTGCCTTCTCAACCTTGACATGGTTACAACCTGTTATGTTTGTACAGCACGTGCTGATACTTTTTGCAGAAATATATCGGATTTGATTTTGTTTCAATAAACGTCATAGATTTTACAATTTCGAAATTTACGAGGATGAATATTTTTAAATTGAGTACACTGAACCAAAGTATGTGGAAAGTGTCTGGAAGGTGTAAGGCGGTCTAACGATAGATGAGTAACAGAAATAGCGCTATATCGTTCATCAGAAACAGAATTTGTCAAAATCCTGTATAAAAAATCCTCCTAAATGACCCCTGTGAATTTATATCTTTAATATGTACTTACTAATGGAAGACGTGCGGATCAATCACATTTTCACACAGAAAATTATCAATGATTCCAAAAATACTCCTGTCAAATTATTATTGTCAAAACCATTTCGTTAAAAAGTCATGGTATTTTGAAAAGGGGGAAATTACGTTTTTGTAGTGTTTAATTCAACCACAAAGCTTCGATATCTTGCGAAGATATTCCCTTAAACGATTTATTATATTTCTGAGAGCAGGATAATGTGCTCTGTTGTTATGAAAAGCATGCTGACGTTCTCTAATCGTTTCTTGGAAGTGATCAGTAACAAGAAGCGCCGGAACACTTTTAGTTTTTTTTTTGGGGGGGGGGAGGGAGGGATCCCGACGGGAGCACATTATTTTATGTGACAGTGTGAGATCCTCGGCGAGAGAGTGAAACGACCGAGTGGGGGAGGGCGTGGGAGGAGGATACCCCCTCTTACGGTAGGGAATTTTTATATAAAAGGAGGATAAACGTCGCGTTTAAAGATCATTTAAAACTAATTTCTAGGGAGTTAAACAGAGTAAAAATTCACTGCGAAGGACTATGATCATAACATATGAAAACTATTCACTTTACTAAGTGTGAGCAGAGCGAGCGAGCGCTTCAGAATGTATATAGATGTTTACGTCTGATCATGAGCGCATGGAACCTCTGTATTTTTTTTTTGGGGGGGGGGGCACATCTTTTGCTCGAATATCTGATTAATGCCCGAATATTCATTTTTCAGATTTGTACTGCAATGGGGAGGCGGGGTGAAAGGGGTTCCTTGCAAGCTGCATGCAGAATGTGTTGATAAAGTGGCTGCGAGTATACCCCTGTTTCGCTTTTAAAAATGATTGCGGAAAAATAAGAAATGATATTGATATTTAATAGTCCTAAACATAAACTTAATTGGGGGAGGGTGTGAGAGGGGGTTTCCCCTCCCGAGTGAAAACGTTTTTTATTTCCACTTTAAAAACTGCAAATTGTGGTCTTTTTTTGTTTCAAATGAAGCTGTATTTCACCGACTTGTTATTCATAATTTCAGCTAATTAGACGACTCTTAAAAGTAAAGTACATGATTGGGGGTGGTCCTCAACTTGGAGTAAAACTGTTCTAGATTCAAGTAAATTGAACTAGTTAAAAGTTGGCTAGTTCAAGAATAACTTCCATCTGTATGCCTTGTGACGGGCATATCTGTTGTGTCTGGTTCTGTGGGATGTATTTTTATTGGGGCTCGAGAGAAACAAAAGGAGTATATTCATGCTTGATTTGGCATAAGTAAACAAATTTAAGATAAATCCTCCCAGCCAGGGTATGCACTCCAGCTGGACTGAGCTGGTGTATCAATTGATATATCTTTCAACAAGTTTATATTTACAGGCAGTTTTCTTTTTCTCCCAATAATGTCACTGCCCTTTAACCTATCTAAAAAAAAGTGTGAGCGGGCGTGAATGGGATACCCCTGCTAGCAGAACATGGTGATAAAAGTGGTTGTGAGGAGACCCCTCTCATGGTAAGAAACTGCCGTATTGCATTTAAAAAAAAATGTGCCTGAAAGATCAGGTAAAGTTGCAGTAAAGTATACGAAATTGGAAAATGACGAAATAAGCATAAGCATGAATATCATAGGGCAAAACCCCTGCCAGAGTGAGAAAAGTTTGCATTTTCCCTTTCAAAAAGATGCAGTTTTGCCCCTTTTAGTAACAAATGAAGCTGCATTTTCATTGACTGGCAATTTTTAATTTTTGCTAATAAGAAGAATTAGAATTAGTGGGCAGGGAACAGTCGCCCACCCAATGTGGAGGGGGAAACATATCGTCTTACCCCCATAATTTTGATAACTTGAAAAATTAATAAAAAATTAATAAAAAGTAATCCCCAAATATGTTTTAAAATATCAAAGATACTACAAAACTCTCACATTTTACATGAAAATACAACTTAACAAACATATTGTTCAATATTTCAAACTTATAGAATGCAAAGGGTTTATGTTTCACGGGGCACACTCGTCGAAGGACGCGAAGTTAATATCTATGCACTTAATTTACTTATAAGAGTAAGTGCCTCGTCAGGGGCGAACATTTCGCAGTTTTTTTTCAGTTATGAAATTGAAAATTTTAAACAAGAAAAGTGCCTGTATTGTTCATTTTGGCCTCATAATAATTGATTAATTATTCCCCACCTTTCAGGGGGCACATGGGTGGGCAAAAACTCGTTTTACCCCCAAAAAAATTTTATTTGGGGGGCAAGTGCTCCCTCCCCTCCCCCCCTCCGCTTCCGGCGCCCTTGTCAGTAACTCACGGTTTTTTCAGGTTCAACACGGGGGTAGGCAGAACACGTTCCAAACTTTTATATTTCTCTTGGCAAGATATATCTCTGTAAAACGAGTGCAATTTACGTTTTCGAGATCATTGGCAAACAAAATTTGGCGATTATGACTAAATATTCTCATTTCCTATTTCCATATTTTCGGGTCACGGGATTTTAAAAGGTGGTATGGAGAACAGAATACTACCTGGGGTTCAGAGAGGCCAACAGCATGCAGCTTCCACCTTTGGCTCATTATTCGGCCAAAGTCGTGTATCCAAGATCAAGTTTTGCATTTTAATCTGTTTCATTTTTGAACCACAAAGTATAAGCTTTTATCAAGAATGACCGTTTTAAGTTTGATTGGCAAAATACAAATAGTCAAAACTTTTGCTATATCAAAATTTGTTTTCTGTTGCTCAATGCTGCCAATACCGAGCCATATAGTTACAGAGTTAGACCATGTATAAATGATTTTATATGGAATGAAAAGAATAGATATGTAAAGAAATCAACTATAATAGGTTCATATGAGCAAGGTGGACTTGCAATGATTGATGTATTATCATTTTTAATGCACTGAAGATTAAATGGATATCAAGATTTTTGGCAGGACATAGTTCCAATTGGACAATTCTGTTTAGTTATTATCTGAAGAAATTTGGTGGGGAATTTATGCTTTACTGCAACATGTCGAACAGAAGTTGCAAAAATATGGGGCATTCCCCTTTGTTTTATAGAGAGGTACTCTGTGCTTATTTTGATTTTATGTCATTAAACAAATTATTTATGAAAAGAAGTCAAAAAATAGTATGGAATAATGAGAAAGTGGTAGTAGTTGGTAAAACTTTATTTTTTTAAAGAATTCTTACGGGCCGGTTTATTGTATGTATCTGATTTATATGAGGAAGGGGGTGCATTGATTAGTTTTGATACGTGGAAGAAGAGAGGAGTTGATTAAAAATGGTATATGAAATGGTGTTCTATTGTGTCTGCTGTACCACTGGAATTAAAACAAAGATCATTATTATTACTAATAGGGAAAGGTTTGAGCCTCTAAAGTTATTTTGTGAATTTAATGATAAATCTATCGAAATTAGTAAATTTTTCATAGTATTTTAAAGAATAAAAATTTGAAGTTCCAACACCACAAGAATTTTGGAACAATAAAATTTGGATTAGGGGAAATGATTGGAAATTAATTTATAAATTACCATCTTTATATTTAACGGACACATAGAGTAAAACTTGTCAATATAAAATTAATACAAGGTCATTATTAACGAATAAAAGACTTTATAAAATGAAGCTTGTTGAAACCGATTTATGCAGTTTTTGTGGTGTAGAGGTGGAAACAATAGAGCATTTATTTATAGAATGCCATCATGCTGGTAGTTTCCGGGAAAAGTTTCTGAAATGGTGGAACGCAAAATTTGATACAACTCTTCAGTTAAAGAAAGTAGATATTTTGTTTAGGATTATTTTGAGATGTGTTCAGTTTACCCTGAAAAAATCACTGTATTATTATTGGCAAACAATCATTGTATACATGTAGAATGCTTAAAATCCCTCCCTCTTTTGAGCTCTTTCTGTTAAAGCTAAAAAAAAGATTTACAGGGTTGAGAAATTAATTTCGGTACAAAATAAACAAATAAGTAAATTTGAAAGGAAGTGGAAAGATGTGTTCAATGAATGATTAGTTTTAAAATGATACATGCATTTGAATACCAGAATGATTTATAGCCTACGGGCTAGTTTTTCGGATTTGAAAAATATGATGTGAGAATTTGGAATTGGTATTTTATTATTTTTATTATTATTATTATTATTATCATTATTACTATAGATATATTTTTTTCTTTAATGTGTATCATATACGAACCAGAAAGGACGGCACCAATTACTTTTGTGTTATTTACATGTATGGTATCCGTTTTGTATTATTTTTATGTGTTTGAATATGAAAATAAAAACAATTGAAATAAAAAAAAGAATGACCGTTGTCAGCCATATTTACAAAGAATATTTGACGGTAAGACCAATGTAAAATCGTGGTAACCACACTGTGTAACTATGATGTAACATTGAATGGATTGCAAAACCATGCCACTGTTAAAACCATAAAAAGATGTGGTTTTATATGGTGTTACCATAAGTTGACTGAAAATGTAATGAAAAACGTGATTCATCATGGTTTGAAAGTTTTTTTTATGGTAAGATATGATAACCACGGTCACTGTGGTAAAACCATAACGAAACTATAGTTATTACCATGGCAACCATGGGTTGACCATGTTTTGACGGTAAAATTTGATGGTTTAAACGTGATACGAGGTGCCTTTAATAAGTTTTGAGACTTTCGTGTGTTTTTTCGTAAGGACGCCTTTTTCCTCGGAGAAGCACGAAACGCTAGTCCTCTTCAAAGTACCCCCTCGGGCTGCAATGCACTTTTCTATCGTTCCAACAACTTCTGGACATGCTGGAAGGCCCTCTGGAAGTCTTGCGGTGTAAACGTGTCCACGACCGTTGTCACAGCCTTTTCTTTCGTCTCGGCAATGGTTTCAGAACGACTGCCTCTCAGGTTTTCCTTGAGCTTGGGGAAGAACCAAAAGTCTCAGGGAGCAAGGTCTGGATTGTAGGGAGGGTGAGGAACTGTCTTGATGTCCATCTCGGTCAAATAGTTGGAAACACGGATGGAGTTGTGGACTGGTGCATTGTCCTGGTGGAAATGCCACCGACCCGATTTTAGAGCGCTGGCCTTCTGCATGTTCAGTTCATCATGAATAATTGTGTGCCCAGTTCCCACACTGACTTCAAACTGTGCACTTATAGTCTCTATTGACACTCGATGGTCCTCATCCATAAAAGTACGAATTTTCCCCACCAGCTCCCGTGTTCTGACTTCCCTCCCCTTCCCACACCGCTCATTGTCTCACACATACTCTCTGCCGTCCTTAAAGGTTTTGTGCCAACAAAACACGGATGCTCTGCCTATGTAGGTTAATACATAAGCAGTCTGAATCAGTTCGTAGGTCTGCGTAGCGTTCTTTTTGAGCTTCGCGCAAAGTTTTATAGCTTATCGCGCTTCCAGAGTGTCCTTCCGTCCCGACTACATTGTGCAAAAAAAAAAAGCCAGCTGTGACGAGCGTGGTTTAAAAGGTTCTGCTGAACATCCACCTATAGCTGTCTCTTTCAACTTGGAGTGACAAAAAATGG
>JZLH01S0081223.1:14571-33007 GCA_001188425.1 Eucidaris tribuloides | reverse complement strand
GTGTGTGTGTGTGTGTGTGTGTGTGTGTGTGTGTGTGTGTGTGTGTGTGTGTGTGTGTGTGTGTGTGTGTGTGTGTGTGTGTGTGTGTGTGTGTGTGTGTGTGTGTGTGTGTGTGTGTGTGTGTGTGTGTGTGTGTGTGTGTGTGTGTGTGTGTGTGTGTGTGTGTGTGTGTGTGTGTGTGTGTGTGTGTGTGTGTGTGTGTGTGTGTGTGTGTGTGTGTGTGTGTGTGTGTGTGTGTGTGTGTGTGTGTGTGTGTGTGTGTGTGTGTGTGTGTGTTTCATGTTGTGAGATAGAGATTACCCATATTATCTAAAATATCCTTTTTATTTTACTTTCAATAAAAAACCTCTATATCAACATTGTTTAACTTTTCGTTTTGTATAATCTACCCGCAGGAATTCCAGCGTGTGGTGATCCAGGAGAGCCGATCCATGGAAGTCGGACGCCAAATGACAGGACCACATTCTATGTAGGATCCAGAATGGAATTCTACTGTCATCCTGGATACGAAAGAGTGGGAGCCAAACATATTACATGTTTAACAAATGGAACTTGGAATGGCGAACGGCCAACATGTCTAGGTACATACCACTTATCCAAATTATGATGAACACACAAACACGATTATAATAATATACAAAATTTATCTCATTGGTTTGAAAACTATATGAAGTTAGATTGCAAATGCATTTTCCACCAAAATTCAGTTATTAACATCAACATATTTGCACGTACTTACCCAGTAATAGATAAAAGCTGAAGCCAAATTTCACAAGTATGCACAAAATATTTCGTTGCTTTCATTTTTCCATAGCCGCGTGTACAAACTCCGGCAAAGAAATGCATATTTTTATTCAAAGTTAATAAATCGGATCTAGTGCGTTTTGCAACTGAGCTCTTCATAAATACATAATTATAATGTATATCTGTATGTACGGTATTTTCCTTTAAAAATGTAACCGAAGTTCAAAGGTCATCTTTATCAAGAATACATGGTTTATTCTGTGAAATGTTTGCAAAAATACAAAGTGGCTCATCAGCTTTAATTTGACACCTTGCTTGCGTCAACATTGTCATGGATCACAGACTTAGGTTCCTTCGAAGGTGAAGGGTACAAAACCTACTTTTTTCAAGTTTTTGGCTTGTAAGGAACGAAACCAATTTTTCTGTAAGTGTTTGGTTTCATCGTTTGTTTTTCACACCAAGTTTTATTGAAATACTATTCTTTGGTACATATCCTTGTATGTCTTTGGATACGATTCTGTGATATTCTTGCTTTTGTAACTACAATTTTATATTTGATTCAAACCTTATTCAGCTGTCACATGCAAGTCAAACACCCCTGAAGTAGAGGGTACAACCAATGTTACCATCATATCGAGGGAATATCGAGGTATTGCTATCTACACGTGCCTACCGGGTTATGTACCAGACGACCCACCCTTCACGTACTGTCAACAAAATGCCACATGGAGTGAACCAAAATTCACATGTTCAGGTAAGAACATACAGTGTACGTGTAGGCCTATGGAGATGTCGGTCCGCAGGGGAGACGGGGTATATAATTTAATCACAGTTTTGTTTCGTTAACACAAACTTGCAATTTTTTTAAATGTGGTCTTATCATAAAGTCTATTCAGTTCTATCAAGCGTTAAGTGCCAAACAGGCCAATGGAAATAGTAAAATAACACATTACTCTAGTAGAAGTAAGCTCTTTAAACAAATCGATGAAAACCAAACAAAATCCATACGGACGTTAATCTCTTTTGATCAACCCTCACCAAATACGAACAAACGGATTCAAGACTAAATCTTATTATAAAAATCTGTTAGAATCACAATGAAAATGAGTGGGATATGTCCCGAAATTTATTCTGACTGTCTTGAGGGTTCTGCCAAGATATCATTAGGCTCAAATATGACGTTGTTTCCGAGTATTTCCCTTATTACAGACTTGGACTTTTAGTAATATCAGCAATCTTGGGTTATCCAACACGCACATACACACACACACACACACAACCATACACACACAACACACACATACACACACGCACACACACACACACACACACACACACACACACACACACACACACACACACACACACACACACACACACACACACACACACACACACACACACACACACACACACACACACACACACACACACACACACACACACACACACACACACACACACACACACACACACACACACACACACACACACACACACACACACACACACACACACACACACACACACACACACACACACACACACACACACAATAAAACATAAACATTCTCAAACACATACACACGAATGCACACAATAAAAACACACTTGCACACAAAAAGTACACGTCTAAAAAGTGGCCCAGCTGCTGCAGCAGCTATAACCCCATGTTCACACTGTTCAATGCTGTGTGAAGGATGTACTATGTATGTACTTTGTAAAATTTACTGTGTATCTACAGAACAATGTGTATATTTGTATTATTTATTGTCATATGTTGGCAATTCCATAAATATCAACTTTTGTACGTCCGAACCCCCCCCCCCTTTTCTCCATTATTTAATGCTTCACTTCCACAAATTGCTCAAGCCATGATAATTTAAGAGCATCATAATCCTTTAAGAACAAGAAATCAAAGAAATAATTTCTGAAAGGTCCCACATATAGGGGGTCAGACGTACATATTTTATGGAATTGCCCTGTTATATTTATATGTTACATCTATGTGAACAAAATGATTTTCCATTTATTTGGACAATAAAATCTGAAATCTGAAATCGGAAATCTGAAGACGGATTTCAAGAATGCAAATGAATTAGTAAAAGGGTAAAAGCATACTAGTATGCTAATGGAATTGTTTTTTTTCTAGGTCTTTTCTAGGCCTTATTGCATTTACCTGGTACACGTTTATTAACTATGAGGAGTACACTGAATCAAATCATTAACCTGGGGGAGGAGAGAATGAAATTTGTTTCCCCAAAATTTGCTCTGAGATATCACTGAAAATATTTCCCTCTGATATTTAGCCCTTTTAGATCGAGCACCTACAGCAAAAATAAGTGTTCCATTGGCAGCGGGACTTGCTGGAGGCATGTTGTTTGTCATCATTATCAGCACTACTGTTTACATTTTATTACGGTAAGTATCAACTGATGTAGGTTCTGATTCATCCAGGTAAAATGTCAATGAATACGGTAAGTATCATTCTCTATTTCGCCAGTTTAATAATTTAATAATTTATTTGTTCAGAGAAGTTTTGACAGAGTAACACCAACAAATTCCTGGGTGTTTTTCTAGGTCAAACTTGAGGGAAATGTGTAGATAGATTTCACACTAGTGAAGTCGTTTTGACCATCACTTTCTCATGTCGGGATTCTTAGAAATTACGTTAATAAATACATAAATACATAAATAAGTAAACAAAATAAAAGATAATGTCTCAAAAGAATGGTTCCATTGTGTCCATATCTAGCTTTTTATTAGGAATTAACATCACC
Source organism: Eucidaris tribuloides (assembly GCA_001188425.1). Taxonomy (NCBI): domain Eukaryota; kingdom Metazoa; phylum Echinodermata; class Echinoidea; order Cidaroida; family Cidaridae; genus Eucidaris; species Eucidaris tribuloides. The sequence continues at coordinate 29,483 of JZLH01S0081223.1, read as the reverse complement.
TTTTGAGTTTTAGAAAGAAGATTGATACTAACTCATAGCAGTTTGTATGAAGTATATTCACTTATCATCTATTTTGCCACTATACTCCCATGTATAAAATCACGCGTGTTACACACGTTTTACGTGTAATGTATGGTATTGTATTCACACCTACAGACGACGTACTTGTCCCACTCAACGACCTATACAGAAAGAAGTGGATAAGTCATTCAGAAATAAGGACAAGTTACCAACAACTGAAGACAAGTCGCCAAGAACCGGTGATGACTCACCAATATACGAGAATCAAACATTGGAAGATGCAGACACTGATTATCAAGGGCTCCAACTGAATACTGACACGGGAACCACTGTTTATACGTGTCTTAAAGATGATAAAACTTTGGGCAACCAGAATCTAAAGTGTTCTCCACAAGAGAGTACCTACGAAGATCCCAGTGACATGACGGACCCACTGGACGGTGAATACCTACAACCGATGACAAGTGATAACACACAGCACGATTATGAAGAGTCCCTTCAGCCAATGGGAAGTGACGACACACACCACGATTATGAAGACTCCTTTCAGCCAATAGGAAGTGATAACACACAGCACGAACATGAAGACTACCTACAACCGATGACAAGTGATAACACACGTACACATGACGTTCCTTTTTAAATCTGTACAGCGGTCATAATTCACAAGCATTTGTTTTCTGAAAGCCTTTTTCAATGCCGGTTTGATTACAGTCTCTCTGGTTTCCTTTTTACATCTAAATATTCTATAAATTTTCCCTTCTTTTACTTGTGGAATGACATTATGACTGGCAATTTGTTTGTTAAAAAAACAACGTTTACAAAGTACAAGTTAATTTGCGAGCGAGCGGAGCGATCGAGTTTGAAAATTTTCGCATCTTAACTTTAAAAAAATGCTCAATTTCTTGCATTATTTTTGTCGGTTATTGGGACATTTTCTTCGTACAAAATGACGTAGTTCTCTTTTCTATTACTGACGATATGACGTTATGATTATATGATTGACAAATTACCGGCAAAGCACCGTCAACAAAACTTTGGTCGTTATGCGAGCGAGCAGAGCGAGCGAGTTTGAAAAATTTTGCGTTTTTACACTTTAAAAAGTGCCATTTCTTGGCTTATTTTCGTCGGTACTTAAGACATTTTGTCGGTAAGAGATGTCATGGGTGACGGTCTACATATGTACCGAACAAAATTTAAATGTACAGACAAAATTCGGAAAATGCATTATTTGGGGGGGGGGGGCAATTGCCCCCCTGCCTCCGGCTACTCTACTGAACCCCAATGATCTGAAAACGTCACCAAACAATTAAAGTAAAAACAAATTGTACAGTCTTATGAAATATTGGAGATGTAAACCACGTTGATTTGAATAATGAAACGTCACACAGTAGATTAAATTATATTATTTGAGCCATGGTGATCTGTGTATAAAATTATGAAACTTCACCCAACCTTACGTCGAATATTGACTTTGTGCAATCTAAATCATGTCAACCAAATAAATACTCACGCATTAAGCCAGTAAGGCTTATATTTAGTCCTCATGTAAATACATATGTAGCTTACACACAACGACGTGTTGTTTAAGTGTGAGTATGGATAGTGTTTAGAAACAAAAATATAAAGGGCGTGTTCAAATTCATCCAAAATATTTCTAAGAGCTAAATAGTTATGTATAGTGCAAAATATTGTATGTTTCAGTCAGTAACATGACCGTTTTTATAATATGGCTGTAGGCCTACATTGACAGATAGCCATATAGATACATACATGAAGAAAGATAGAAACGAGGATGTAAAGACAGATTGATTGATTGATGGATGGATGGAGATGGATGTATATATATACATATATATGTATCTATAAGTTAAATAAGGCAATAAACTGATCCTGTTATGAAATGTGTATATAATTGTAGAAAGATGTACATAACGGTAAATGGATATAGGTAAATATGTATATTATAAATCACGCGTTTGTTGAGATGCAAAATATCTAATTTCACTTACCAATTTCATTAGAAAAGTATGTATTCTTTGTAATGTGCTATGGTGATATGAATTGTTTCTCTTTCACCAGGCAAAAATCACTCAGTTCTAGAAATCATGAGCGTACCCAGGGGGTGTTTGGGGTGTTCAAACACCCCCAAAACACCCCCCGAAAATTTATGCATTTTTTCGTCAAAAGGGGGTGCTTGAAATGTCAAATAACCATGAAAGCATGAAATAAATGTTGATTTTTCTTTAGCAGTCGGCCAAAATAGCGACTTTTCGGCGGCTGGCGTGACCGGGAAAATTTTTGGACCTGGGATTTGGCCGCGGATGAGCCCCCCCCCTCCCCCCTTGGCAAAATCCTGCGTACGCGCATACTAGAAATATAAGATCATCTTGAGAGCTGAAGGTTAAACTGTGCCAGAACGGTGATTTCAATTCTTTATGAACACGTGTAAAATAATGAACAAAAGTCTCTGGTACTATTGAATCTGTAAAAATAATAATATATTAGACCTCCCTCTTTACTGGTATTAGTCTGAATTTCAGACCTCCCCAGCGAAGCAGGGGCCATACTGAAGACAGGTTTGACTGTTGATTACAGAATAATGGTCTGCCAGTCAGACTATACTGGTATGTTTACGTGGTTTGTTTAAACATGGAGGTAGAAGAGAGAGTGATACTAATAAATCAAATCATCTATGGGGTTTAGTTATATGTGTGCCGATTGTTATTGATTCAGTGCTTGTTCTTGCCAAAGTGTTAATTTCCTGTCAAGTCGCCTATGTTAAATCAACGTTGAATGTGTCGAGTCTGAAAACTCATATTATTAGCTTTCATGATCATTGTCTTCTTTGGAAAGAAGAAATTTATATTTAAGTTTTATGCATAAAAATTCGCAATAATTTTGCTATTGTTTCGTATCAAGTCAGATTTACTACCTCACATCATCAAACAAAATCATGCGACATGCTTCTGTGGGTAAGAACTTTAATTAGTTTTAGTAACGTTGCATGAAAAGGACTTGGACAAACAGTTTAAGTCTTTGTCCTCAGAGTTTCCTCAAACAGAGTTCAATTAAAACAAATTGTGGTATTCATACGATTTCTGATATTTTGATGAGTCACATGATATATATTACATATTGATAAAAATCTTTTCACTCTTTTATTTACGAAACAAAAACATGGTTACTTACGTTACGGTTCGTTACATTACATTTTGTCCATCCACACAGTATTTCTGTTTATTCATGTCTTTTTAATATTTGGTATAAAAGGGACTTTATTACTTTCAAAACAAAGTGAAGAAGCTATTGTCATGGAAAAGAATGCAAAAGAAAAGATATACTGTATATGTTTCATAAACCTGAGATTTATTCACATGTAGTATCCCATGTGTGGTTCTGATTCTCCTAGAGGGCGCTGTTGAAGAAGTAAAATTTAGCATAGAAATAATGACCCCATTGTTTCTTCATAATTCATACCCATTCAAACCATCAAGCACTTGATATGATTTTTTATTTGTCCACTAATTCATGGCATTGCCCTCATTATAAAAGAACATTATAGGGACGATTGTATAGGGAAAATATGAATTTCCTCGAAAGGAGATAGCTTTCACTAAAAATTTGAAATGTATCATGTTTTTGTTTTTGTTTTTACATCCTTTACGAAATCATCTCATACAACAGTAACGAAAAGAATTGGCAAAGCGTTTTTTGTTCCATTACATATTGTAACTTTTCAGGGCTGTACTCTCTTATGCAAACAAAATTATCTTCATTCAATTCTAGACTGAACAGATTTGACCTCCATCCCCCCCCCCCAAAAAAAAACAACCCATAAGTCTTGATAAGATATGAAATTTAAAATTTAAATTGTATAATCCATGTCACCTGTAAATTGTATAATCCATTTAAATTTCGTGACCTTTATAAAATCGCGTATGTTTTCAAATTGTATATATCTACATGTATGTAGGTCCTGTATAAATACAAATAATACTCTCAAAACAATATTCAGTTATTTAACACCTTACCGTACGTCATATAACATGCCAATTAAAATGTTTAAATTTACTCTTATTGTCATTGTCTAATAATTAACTTATATCATGTAAAAGATATTAAGATATTGATTACTTGTGATGTATTAAATTCTATGTAATGACCGCTTCTTATCTATTTGATGGCACCAACATGCCTTGCACTTATTATTTTGAAAAATGTAAGAAAGATGTAACAAATCATGATTTTAGTAATAAAGTGTAAGTGTAAAATGTTGAAAATTTTAGGAAGTACTTCTTTGGTTAGATTTTATCATGCACGTGCGCACTCACAAAAAACAGGTTATTGTTGTGATAATATTAAAGTTTTGAACACTATTAAAAAAAATCCTTTTATCATTTTGCAATAATTCCAGTTTTGTTCACATAAAGAGTAAGAGAGAGAGAGAGAGTGAGAGAGAGCGGGAGAGAGGAAAATAAAACGTTCTGCAACCCCTGTCAAAGGTCCCTTTTCTTGACTATACGCACACTCTCAGCAAAAAAAAAAGGGTTCCAAAAAAGGTGTCCAGCCTTGTCACAATAGCGTCAGCTTTATTGGTGCTCTTCAGCACCATTCTGACATTACAAAAAGTGAAAAATAACACCATTTTCTTGAAAACAATGCTATCAATCACCCATATGGTGTCTATAAACACCTGTTAAAATCAGGGGCGTAGGCTGGTTTGGGCGTGGGGAGGTGCACATCTTGCGGAGGTGGAACTAACTTGGTGTGGGGAGGTGCACATCTTAGAGAGGTGGAACTAAAGTTGAGAAAATCAGGCGTTGAAAGCAGAAAAGGTGGTGAAAATTTCTTTTTGCTTGCCAAGGGCGGAACTCCTTTGGCTCTGCGGGGGGGGGGGGTGCACGTGCCCCAGTGCACCCCCCCCCAGCCTACGCCCTTGAAAATGGTGTCACTATTGTGACAAGATGCTGCTAAATTGAACTGGTTTTTTTTTCTCAGAGTGCAACCCCTTAATTTGCAGAATCCTGGCTACGGGCTTTGTTTAGTATTTTTTTAATATTAAGTTTAATGGTTTTGTAGTGCCATACAATGCTTTTTCAACACATACTGTACTTGAATTTCGTGTTATGAATTATCAAGTTGTCGAAATTATTGGGGGGGGGAACGAAACGATATTTGCCCGCCAATGTTTTCATCGGGGGTGACTGCCCCATGCCCCCAGGATCGACGCCTATATAGATTCTGAAAGAGAAGTTAGTTATGAAAATTTGATCAATATTTTGTGAAAATAGTCCTTTACACCAACTACGAAATCATACGCCATTCCGGGTTTATTCGGTCATTCATTTTATTGATTTATCTAATTCACATCTATAAAAATAGAATTTGATTTCAGAAAAAATATGTTTTCCAGTAAGACTATTTGAACATTCGCGTTTAAAATAGTTGATTGAATATAGAAAACAGAAATACAGAAATATATACTTATTAACAGAAATACATAAACATACAATAAAAGCGATTTTTGTTTAAATATTCACCCGAAATTAAAAAAAATACATTTTTCATTAAAAGTACAATAATATCTGCAGTGAACATACCAAAAAGACACCAACTAACGTGAAAAGAAATTAAATTCTGAAAGAATCATAAGATAACACGACCAAAAGGAAGCAAACAAAATTACCAGATTAATAAGTATTTAAATTTTCTGTGCTATATTTCCCCTTTTCAGACTTCTATAAGTGAAAACCATTGAGCGACTATTCCAGTTTCTCCCGTAGACAGCTGTGTTGCAGAATTTTTCTCAGCTGAGAATAATTCAAGTGCTGCTTTCTCTCTGTACATATTTTACAAGTGACAGCATAACTGTTTCAAGTTTTGTGTTCTAAGACGTTCATTTGTCCATTCAAACACTGTCAGATATGTCAGATAGCAAAGTTTGACAATTTTTTTAAAGGGGGCTTCAACAATGTTATATAGTGTCTTTTAGATGAAAATGCCCAAATTGCGGTTGATTGATTGATTGAAACAACATTTATTAATAATCATCCACATCAATAAAAAAATAATTGAACATTAACAATAGAATGACAATAGCGCATTAACAAAATAATAGTAATCATTAATCATGACATTAACAGCCGAACATCCATTATTTGTCATTTACAAAAATAAAATCAAATTATTTACAGAAGATAAAAACCGTATGAACATGCGACAGTCGCAAGAAAAAAAATACAGTACAGAACAACAACTACGAAAAGAAAACAAAAACAGAAAACAAACAACAAAGATTACATAAATGTAGCAACATATTATATAGTGCACTGACATTTGAGTTTGAATTGAAAACAGTGATTTCATTAAAAGCAGGTGCTCGGGTATGAAATCATAATTTAAAAAATGATAGATTATTGTTGCTTTGTTGCAAACAAATGTTCCAATGCCAACGTATACAATATGCATTCATGAACATGATTTTTATGCATTTATCTCATGCAGATTAGTATCCACAGACAGATAGATAAATATTGCAATACTTCTACTGAAGTCACTTCGTTTAGTGTGTTTTTCACAAAGTCTAACCATGGACCTACAACGGTCAGATAGACCGTATACCCTTTGGTGCATTTTTTTTTACTTCTTGGTAATTACTGATCTTCAGATTTTGATTTTACAGACATGTCCTTCATTAGTAGCCTAAGGGCATGAATGATGGTCTGCTGTGCCATTAACCTTACTGGAAAGAACACAGTGTCCCACAGTGTGTTGACATTGTCGACTATGTGAAAACGCCCGAATTTAACAGTGTGAAGATGATTTCACACTGTGGTGAGGTTTTTCACAGAGCGTTCACATAGTGATGTTCTGTTCCACACTGTGAATTGATGATTCACAATGTTAAAACGCTCGAAATTAACACTGTGAAGAAATTTCACACTGTGTTGCACATTGCGTTTCACATTGTGGGACACTGCGTTCTTTACAGCAGGGAAGGGTGCAAAAAAAATTCCCTTCCTTTAAAGCCCCAGGCTAACAATGACCACAGTTTGAAAAAAAGGCTATATTATCCCCCATTTCCTAAGTGTCTTTGATAAGGTCTGAAAATGAAGCGCTGGAAAAATTGTATTTCAAAATGATGATTTAATGCTTTAAAAAAAGTGAACATTTACAAGCACTCAAGTTGACCGGATTCCCCCACTCATTTCCTCCCATAATAATAATAATAATAATAATAATAATTTTTATTTACCCAGGGAAGCCACTTCAATCAAATAGACTGATCTTCCAGCGGGCCCTGCATAACATAAATGCTATTATTACCCTTCTCTGTTCTAGAATGCCGAGCGTCTGGCTAGAAAGCAGAAGGTACCATTTTTAAAAAGTCTTTGGTATGACCCGGCCGGGGCTCGAACCCACGACCTCCCGAATTGTGAGGCGGACGCTCTATCCACTCGGCCATCACACCGGTAACAGACTTACTGTGTGTAGATCTAGGCTATTTTATCCTCCACCGGAGTGGAAATTGTTTATTCATGCATATCTTACCAGCATAACTTTCCAACTTTTGGATTCGAGGGTATTTATCTGTCCATTTAAACACTACTATGCAGCTCAAATATCAAAGTTTGACGATTTTCTTAAATTGAAGCTCCACATTGTTAGGCTGTTACTTTAATGTAGTTCATATGTGATGCAAAATGCGGCGCAGAGAGACAGAAGAAAGGAGAGTACAGATGATGAAATTACGACAGTCAGACGGGATCCCGTCAGCGTCACCAGTGGTCCGATGGTCCCCGCTGGAGTCACTTGGCCCAGGAAAGCCATGAGAAACATAATAGAGAGATCAGTACCTATACCTCGTTCGATGCCATCTGATGGGTGCGTGTACTGCAGAAGAGATTTAAAATATCCACAAACGTGATTTGAATTGCATATAAAAATGTTTCAAAAACGGTAATTGTTGCTACGACTACCACTAAAACAACTACGACTATACTACTACTACTACTACTACTACGACGACGACTGTTATTACTTTAACTACTGGTACTTACTAGTACTACTTCTGCTGACGTTGCTGCTACTACTACTACACGTATACTCACTTTTACTCATGTTATTATTATCATCATTATCATTATTATTAGTATTATCATTATTATCATTGCATTATTATTATTGCTGTTATTATTATTATTATTATTATTATTATTATTATTATTATTATTATTATTATTATTATTATTATTATTATTATTATTATTATTATTATTGTTATCATTATTATTATTATTATTATTGTTCTTGTTATTGATTTTACTGGTAGTAGGGGCCTATGATGATCATTTCTCTTTATTATTTAGTTGTAGCATTTGTTTATCACTTGTATTGGTGCATAATAGGAAATGAAATTATGTTCGAAATGTTCTTTAGAAAAAGCAAGACCAGGCATTTGAAAATAGGAATATCGTAAACCAATTTTTTAGGCCTTGGGCCTACTTTACATTCACAGGTTTTAGTCTACATGTAAATTCCTGGTTCGTAAAACAAAAGAAAAAATAACACTGATTGACCAGATCCTAGTAATCCTATTTGCTACTTCACCTTCTTTGTTGAACACACAAAATAATTTACTTGTTAATTAATAAGAGTACCTTGGATTTATAGTCATGAAACATAGATCTGACGTTATTAGGCCAGAACTAACCCTGTGTCCGGGACTGTGTGGGCCTATTCCGTTACCGTACGTTAGATCTACGCCGGCAGATGTTTACGCCTAGCGAACAGTAGATTTCATGTCATCATAGCCTAGTCGTGGATAAGTGATTAATCCAATATAATGAAATTACATGTAAGGTTGGCTAGGTTAGTCTATTGTGATTTTGAACCATTTTGAGTCTTTTTTTTTCAATTGCCTGATCGACCCGATCCGTACCAGCTTAGGCAGGTAGCTAATCGTGCGCTAGCCTGGTGCACCAGGCGATGCACGCCGCTAACATCGGCCTGGCTTCCGCGTGGCCTACCATTACTGCCTTTTCTGTAATAGGAATTTCAGAAACTTGGTTACATTCTACATCCCCAAACATGTTCAATATTCAAAATTATAATATGATTCGGGCAGATCGAAGGTATGGCCGAGGAGGTGGTGTAGCCATATATGTACATACTCATCTCCGATACAAACCCCGACCTGATTTATCCATTGATGGAGTAGAAAGCTTATTCATCGAAATTATTAATGAAAAAATAAAAAATACAATTATAGGTGTCATTTACAGACCACCAAATAACGAAATTGACTTTTTCTTAGACAACATTGAACTCTTTGCAAATACAATTATGCATGAAAATAAAAGTTTTTTTCGTGATGGGGGATTATAATATAGATTTACTTAATACGGCACAGCACAATTCTTCTAGATTTCTAAACGTATTATCGTCAAGTACACTCTATCCTCACATTGATAAACCTACAAGAATTTGTAATACCACATTAAGTGAGACTTTAATCGACAACATCTTCTCAAACATTATTGATAGGGAATGTAGTAATGGCATTCTCTATTCAGATATATCTGATCATCTTCAAATTTTTGCAATATACCAACAGATCGAAAACGCAAAATTAAAACATAAATCTTCTGAATTGCGAAGAAAAGAATCACAAGAAAATATTTATTTATTAATTGCTGAGTTATCACGTGAACAATGGCAAGGTGTATTTTCAGCAAACGATGCAAATTCATCTTATGAGGTATTTTTGCATAAATGTATTCATCATTATAACAAATATATTCCCTTGATTCAAAACAAACGCGTTAAGATAAAGCAGCCATGGATAACCAAAGGATTAATGCGCTCTATACTCACCCGTAATAGACTATATAAAATATCTTTACGTAAACCAACACCTCATAATAAAGCCCAATACAAAACATACCGAAATACATTAACCATGTTAAATTGTTTATCTCGAAAGCAATATTATTCCGATAAACTGGTATCAAACAAGAATAATAAAACCTCTTTGTGGCAAACTATTAATAATCTCATTAAAAATAAAAAGAAAGAAATCCCGAATATTATTACTCACAATGATCAAGATATCGACGACCCAGACGAAATTGCTAATTGTTTTAATAATTTTTTTTACTGACATAGGCCCCAACTTAGCCTCGACAATAAACGTAAATGTTGGAAATTTTCTCGATTATCTTCCTGAAAGCACTGAAAATTCACTATTCTTTACTCCAACCACTGAACAAGAAATATTAACAATCGTTCGATCGTTTAAGTCCAGTAGATCTTGTGGCTACGATGGTTTAAGTATGTTTTTATTAAAGCAAATTAGTAACCCCTATTGCACACATTTGTAATTTATCACTGTCCACTGGTATCTTCCCAAATTCCTTAAAAATTGCTAAAGTAATCCCTATTTACAAAAAGGACGATGCATCCCAAGTAAAAAAATACCGACCAATATCATTATTACCTGTAATTTCCAAAATCCTAGAAAAAATTGCCCATGAACGTCTTTATAAATTCTTAATTGATAATCACATTTTCAATTCCAATCAGTTTGGCTTTAGAAAGCGGTTTTCTACAGATTATGCAATTATCCAAACATGCGACAGAATTATCGATTCCCTTTCCAATAAATTATAATTGGTGTATTTATGGACCTTAGTAAGGCCTTTGATACAATTGATCACAATATTTTGCTTAAAAACTTTATAATTATGGCGTAAGGGGAATAGTTCACTCTTGGTTCCGGGATTACTTTAAAAATCGTCAACAGTTTGTTTCCTTTCATTCAAGTACCTCCCTTAAATCAAATATTACGTGTGGCGTACCCCAGGGGTCAATTTTAGGGCCTTTACTCTTTCTCATATATTTTAATGACATAATAAATTCCTCACTCCTTCTCACTTATGTATTATTCGCTGATGAATACCTGTTCATACTTTCGTCGGAATTCTCTCAAGGATGATTTGGATCGTTTCACAGAAACCTTTACAACCGGTTTCTGGCCAAAGACTGAGGAACCAAAGATTATCCGGGAATGGATGTGGGATGAGTTTGAAAAGGCCACCGTCGATACAATCGCCGATCGAGTCCTGTCCGGCGGAGCAACAGTTGGAGATTCTAGGAATAGGATCTGGAGATGGTTAGGGAAATTTGTTGTTTTCATTCATAATCAATACAGAAGCTAAGTTGGCAGCTTAGGCGGGGATTGCTCATCCGCGGCAAAATCATGTCCGTATACGCGGCCAACCAGCCAAATGAAAACCCCAAAGTGTGTGTGTGTGTGTGTGTGTGTGTGTGTGAGGTGGAGGTGGTGGTGTGTGGTGTGTGTGTGTGTGTGTGTGTGTGTGTGTGTGTGTGTGTGTGTGTGTGTGTGTGTGTGTGTGTGTGTGTGTGTGTGTGTGTGTGTGTGTGTGGTGTGTGTGTGTGTGTGTGTGTGTGTGTGTGTGTGTGTGTGTGTGTGTGTGTGTGTGTGTGTGTGTGTGTGTGTGTGTGTGTGTGTGTGTGTGTGTGTGTGTGTGTGTGTGTGTGTGTGTGTGTGTGTGTGTGTGTGTGTGTGTGTGTGTGTGTGTGTGTGTGTGTGTGTGTGTGTGTGTGTGTGTGTGTGTGTGTGTGTGTGTGTGTGTATGTGTGTGTGTGTTGAGGGGAGTCAGACAGGAAGGAAATTTTTTCACGGTCTAATCATAGCCGCTCACGGCCAAACACTATTTCAAGGCCAGATCAAGACAGACGGGAACAGATTCCACAGCGAAAATGGGTTGTTTCAGCGAAAAGAGGTTTTTTTCGACAAAAGGGAGTGTTTGAACACCCCAAAAACCCCTCGGTACTCCGATGAGTGGCAGTTATGAAAAGTGGTACGCTTTGATATAATACATGAAGCCTAAAATACATCTAAATTTTGTGGCAACAATTATACATTTCATTATATTTACATTGTGTACCCGAAATAGAATGATTTTATACACGGACTCGGTGTTGTGTGGACTCAACAAGACATCAATGTATTGCAATATTATGTCTTCCTATACAGGCTCAGTGGATGTGATAATTCTCGAGAAACTTCTCCGTCGCTTTAAACGAATTCGTAACACCGTCGTAGATCCGGGTGATGTAATAAACAGTTTCAAGACTGCTGTAGAATCAAGAGATGACATTAGCAACGTGATCTTTGAGTGGTAAAAGGCAACTTTTAACCAATATCGCGTTAATGTAAAGAGCACCACCAAGTTTGCGTTCATCAGTCTCATTCATTCCGTGTATTACATTGACGATTTCAGTAACTCGTTTGAATTCTTGCTTTCGTCTCTGGAAGAGGGTGACATTTTTAGTACAAGCTTCATTCCAAGGGATTCTAAGGCGTCACTAGAGCATCTGAATTGGGTTGTACGTCAGGGTTGCCAGGTTTTCCGATACTCAAAACGCCAAATTACATACTAAATTCAGTGACAAAACACCAAATTTGCATATGATACCTTTTATGGGCAGCATATTATTTGCAATCAATTTGTAACACTTCTGAAACCTCCACCGCAGCCGAAAATGTGAGTGCCGCGGTTTACGCACATGCATATTTTGCACGTGAGTTACATGCGCACCGCTATTTTTGGACTTGTGGCAAATAATTTACAGAAAATTCCCGGAAAATCGGGTTTCGTAATGACCTTTTTTTTTTTGGGGGGGGGGATGTCATTGAAAAACGCCAGAAAATGCCAAAAAGCCGTTTGGTGTGCACTTTGAATTCTACAATGCCAAACGATGTCTAACCGCCAAATGTGGTGTTTTGGCGTTGAAAACGCCAAACTGGTAACCAGGGCTGCCACTCAAAATTTTGATTTCCCCCTATGCCGCATGCGTATTTTCCCCTACGGACACCACTTTTCCCCTACGCCTGATTAACCATATTTTCTCATAGGAACCTATGTTTTCTCCTGCAAAGTCGACTTTTTCCCTACGAAGGTATGTTTTTCCCTTAAAACTAACCTTAGAAATGCAAAATATTGATCACAATTTCTTCGGCGGAGGTGGACAAAATGGGCGAATTTAATCGGATTTCCTTGGAAAAATTACGAATATTTCAGAAAATTGTCAAAACCCCCTACATCCCCTACAAATCATCAAAACCCCCTACGTTTCCCCTACGGAAGGTCATTTTCCCCTAGGTATCCCCTACAACCTACGCAGGGCCAAAATCCCCTACGGTAGGGGATTTCCCCTACGAGTGGCAGTCTTGCTGGTAACCCTGGTGGACTGACTGGAAATGATGCTCAAAGATCGCGCACGAGGAGCGTCAATATTCAGATTGGGGGCCCGGTTGGGGGAGGGGTATGGTAAACAAAAAATAACTAAGCACACTTAAGAAAAGGGGAGGGTCTCACCCAGGGTGAGAAAAATAGACATTTTTAATTTCTGAAGTGTAGATTTTTAGGCCCACTTTAGACCAAGGAATGCATAATAATTAGTATTTCATGTTGTGCGAAAGTGTGGCGGTTGTTGATTGGTGATAAAATAGGGAGGGTCTGGGAGGGGGTCCTCTGGTCAAGATTTGCATATTCAGAATGCTGACACGGGGTAGCTCGTAGATTAATTCACTTCTTCCTCCTTTCCCTCCTTTTTGTTTGTTTTTTCCCCTTTTCTTTCAGTCTTTCTTTCTTTCTTTCTTTCTTTGTTTTTTCTTTTTCTTTTTTCTTTTTTTCTTTGTTTCCTTTTCTTTCCTTATTTCTTTCTTTCTTTCTTTCTCTCTTTCTTTCCTCTTCTTTCCTTTTCTTTCTTTTTCTTTCTTACTCCCCTTCTTTATTTTTCTTTCTTTCTTTTTACACTATTTTCTTTCTTGTTTCATTTCTTTCTAGTGCCACGTTTTCTTCCTTCCCCCTTTCCCCTTTCTCTCTTCCCTTTACGTCATTGTACCCCCTGGGCCCTGGGTGTATGAATTTGCCGATTTAGTGCATAAATTTGCTGATTACAAGCATGAATGGGGTGTCACCCCCCCCCCCCCCACCTTCCCCGGTAGTGACGACCCTGGCTTCATTCGTTCAAGAAATTGACTAATCCCCTGTCACCCTCTCTGTTCTTCTTGAATCAGTGATGTCACCCCTTACAAAAATGAACCATGGTAATACATGGTTTTGACCAATATTAGACCAATATTGGTCAATACCATGTTATTACTATCAAGGTATTCCCATTGTTTAAGATTGTCCATTTTTATAAGGGACAGAAGAACAACTGTCTATTGGAATGTATTTAAGCAAATAATAAAAATCCGTTTTGTTAATAAGCTGTTGTGTGAACTTTCGTAACATTTCTGCAGAAAAAGATGAGGGCAACTCTGAAGAAAATGGTCGCCCCGAATAATTGTGTTTTGAGGATTTTAAGGGCCAATTTGGACTCCGCCGAGAGCGAAATCGACCGTCGCCCCCGGATATTTCCGACGCTGGTCGTAGGGATAAAATACGTTCATGTGGCCTTTAGAACAAGCTGAATCAGTTGTTGTATTGACTGCTCAGAAAATTGAGTTTTTTTGTTTGTTTGAAGTTATGTTCAAATCAAAGGAGAGGTGTTCCCACTGTATCATCACAGACTCTAGAGATGCTAGAAAAGGCCGAGGTAGGGGCACTCGACTTACAATGTGATACCTATGTGCCACACTGAAGTCGAATATCGAGGGCTCTGGGACTGGCTTGAGCAAAAAATGGGGTCTCTACTCTCTAGAACTGGAGCTAAGACTTTAGAAGACCTCAAAATGCTATGCTTCGGAAATGCGCCGCGGCAAAGTTCCGGCGCGCCGTGCTGAAAGCCCCGGGGCCCGGGGGGTGGGGGGTATTCAGATTTGGTTCCGACGGGGGTGTGCGGCTGAAGGC
>JZLH01S0081220.1:7193-17458 GCA_001188425.1 Eucidaris tribuloides | reverse complement strand
TCTCTCTCTCTCTCTCTCTCTCTCTCTCTCTCTCTCTCTCTCTCTCTCTCTCTTCTCCCTTCTTCTTCTTCTTCTTCCTCTTTTTCTTCTCCCCCTTCTCTGCCGTGGCATCCCAATCATGACCAAACCATAACCTGCCTCACAACACTTACTCATACCTCCTCCTTCTCCTTGGCCTACGTACCGCCCGTTCTCCTACCTGACAGCTCCAAATCTGTGTGTATCCTGCATCCCTCCTCTGTAATCTGTTCACGCCCAAATCATCCCAATTTCCCCACCCTCACTTTGTCACTGAACCATCCCTGTGATAGTCATGTAACGTCTCAATTACATATTAATTTCCTTTTCTGTCCGTCCTATACTAGTATTTGGTCCCCACGGAAATCTAGGCATCTTCAATTCTGCCACCTTTTAATGCAGGACCTCCACTTTGATCAAAGTCGCTCTCTCTATATTCGGAACAGCATATAGTTTTACAGCAGCTAGTCCCGCTGCCATTTTGTAAACTTAAAGAAGTTTTTTTTCTCATGAACGTCCCTTACATAATGAATACAACGCAAGGTCTGGAATCAACTCACCGATGATCATGATGATGACATTATTATGAGTTGTCTTCGAGATACATCGGGTTTCTGATCAATAAACAAAATATAACTGAAAAGGGGTTATTGCATGGAATTAACTCTTCTCTGAAAGTTTCGCTTTGGTGGTGCAGATTATGATTATTTGGGTACAAGTACGGATGATGCAGGAGTGTATGGCATTATTTACTCATACATCTGCTGCTCAGAGAGTATTCCACCGTGTTTCTCCCTATAGGTCACGAAATTATTTTTTCTCTTTCTTTATTTTATTTTATTTATTTATTTATTTATTTATTTATTTATTTATTTATTTATTTATTTATTTATTTATTTATTTATTTATTTATTCATGCATTTTTTATTTATTCATTTTATTTATTTATTTATTCATTTATTCATAAATTTATTTATGTATTTATTTATTTTATCATTTATTTATGCTTGTTCGCTCAAAATTATTGTATACGCGCCTACCCAACGCCCCTCCCCTTTAAGAAAATCTTTGATTCGTCGCTGCCCATCTCCACTTTCCAATCACACCTTCTACCCTTTTCTCGCAAACTGCATCAATCACACGTAATTCTATAATGTATCACACTCGCTAGAAGTGAAACACATAGCGCAACATTCATCACGATTAACGTGTAAAGATTTGATTATCAGAAATTGAAGCCAGTTCGACATAACAACTTCGACAGTGTACTATCCATCGAATTTAAGCGTATTAAAGATCGCTCAGGGTTGTAGGTCAGAATCATCAAAATTACATTGCCCATCATTAATTCAACATTCACGAGGCAGCCATGTCGAGCATGGAGGGCCAAACTCGTCTCGGGATAATGGCGTTGGCAAATTGGGAATAAACGTGCCCTGACAAGTGTAAATAAAACCACCGGCAATCTCGCTCGCTTTCTGAAATGAAATGAACCCTTTGCGCAATGAGTCCTGTAATCCGGTTACCTTCAAATAGAAAGAGAAATTTCTGTTGAAAGTGCAGTGATTGACTCCATATTAAAGATAAAACTCGTTCATTTATACATTAAATATTCACATGAGACAAAATCCCCTTGAAAGTGCACATGATCACAAATCCACCCAGATGAATAAATTCATCTTGGAAACATTTTGGAAATCTTTTTTTTTAACCACGATCATGTCGATTTCTTAACCTACTTTTCTCATTACTCTGTTTCGCGTAGATGGTTAGCGACAATTGAAGATCGTTTTAGCTTGCGATGGTATAGCGATTTCCGAAGCGACGAGACGATTTTTAACAAAGATTGAACATGTTCGGTAAACATCGGTCTTTCCAACCAATAGTGCAGTACCAATATCGTCAGAGTAGTATTAGTAATACAGTAGTAGTAGTAGTAGTAGTAGTAGTAGTAGTAGTAGTAGTAGTAGTAGTAGTAGTAGTAGAAGTAGTAGTAGTAGTAGTAGTAGTAGCAGTAATAGTAGTAGTAGTAGTAGTAGTAGTAGTAGAAGTAGTAGTAGTAGTAGTAGTAGTAGTAATATAGTAGTAGTAGTAGTAGTAGTAGTAGTAGTGGAAGTAGTAGTAGTAGTAGTAGTAGTAGTAGTAGTAGTAGTAATAGTAGTAATGGACTAGTAGTAGTAGTAGTAGTAGTAGTAGTAGTAGTAGTAGTAGTAGGCCAGTAGTAGTAGTAATAGTAGTAGTAGTAGTAGTAGTAGTAGTAGTAGTAGTAGTAGTAGTAGTGGAAGTAGTAGTAGTAGTAGTCATATTATTAGTAGTAGTAAAGTAGCAGTGTAGTAGTAGTAGTAGTAGTAGTAGCAGTAGTAGTAGTAGTAGAAGTAGTAGTAGTAGTAGTAGTAGTAGTAGTAGTAGTAGTAGTAGTAGTAGTAGTAGTAATAGTAGTAATGGACTAGTAGTAATAGTGTTAGTAGTAATAGCAGCAGTAGAAGCAGTAGGCCAGTGGTAGTAGTAATAGTAGTAGTAGTAGTAGTAGTAGTAGTAGTAGTAGTAGTAGTGGAAGAAGTAGTAGTAGTAGTAGTCATATTATTATTAGTAGTAAAGTAGCAGTGTAGTAGTTGTAGTAGTCTGACTGTCGTACCCGCACCCGGATCCCAAATTCTGGACCCAGACTCATACCTGTACCCATGGTCTCGTATCCGTACCCGTACCCGTACCCATGTTGCAGTTTGGCGCCATGCCCATACTCATGGCTCCGTACCCGTACCCATGCTCGTACCCATGCTTCAGTCTGGCTCCGTACCCATAACCCGTACCCATGACTCAGACCCATACAAGTCTGATTACCGCAATAGTTTGCTGTATATGGATGATACAACGGTCAAAACAACTCAGAATATTCACAATATGCAGCTCCTTCAAAATCAAGCAGCATGTCTGAAGTACAATCAGGCTAAAAACAACCACTTCCCCTTTTAATAACCATCGAAGGCTTGGTGTCCATCAAACTTCAAATTTAAAGTTGCTGCTCTTACATACAAAGTTCTGCATATAATTATGAGTCCGTCATCTCTGATAACCCGAGATTAAACTCAGTAGTTGACCAATAAACCCCACGACCATGGGCAAATGCCGGTGGAGTAGAACATTCGTTGTTATACTGCAAAATACTAGAAAGCTTCACAAAAAGTTGTTTTAAAGGCAGTGGATCTCTTTTGCATGCCTAAAAATTAACATTGTGTAAATACAATGGTATTTAGAAGAAAATGCCATCTGGGAACCTTTAGCAAAATATAGGAGCTAGAAACTCAGTTTTAGTGAAATTATAGTGACCGTTAGACTCTGATTTGAATTTTTTTCTCGCGAGAAAAAAATTCCTACCATAGAACGTACACTAAACGGCTGTTGTTGTTCTTTCGCATTTTTCAAACTCTAGGCAACTACTGACCCCCAAATTTCACAGACATGCCTTTCATCAATAGCCCAAGGGCATGGGCTATCTTTTCCTGGTCTGCGGAGATGTTTGCAAATGAGATCCACTGCCTTTAAGATGCAGGATCTCTCCAAGAATACAAAAGACAGCCTGCAAGATTAAACTGTTCCCGACATATAAACTGTTCCGAGTTGCATTACGCATGTTAAGAACTTAGTGATGCGAATATTGGGGGATTTGATGTGTGTTTTTGTTTAGTCGCGCTTCTAAAAAAAAAAAGAAGAAGAAGAAATACGCTCTATGAAATAAGAATGGGATATGGGTAAATGAATAAATGAGTGAATGCATCACACGCTGCAAAATCATAACGAGTATGATTGCAAAATACAGGTAACTGGTTCTGGAAACCTATCTGGGTGATGAACTTTTCAAACCTCCAAACGGTCTGCCACAATATTATAGGTTTATAATGCCAGTCAAACGATATACCTCCCATGATAAGGTCGACCTGTGTTATATCTTCAGTCACCATAAGACACTTTGGAAGGAAATCCAATCAGAGATTTATCCAGACTGATTCTTCAGACATGGAATTTCAAGCTAAAGCAGAACTGAATTCACCCATCTTCAAATCAATACAAGTCTTAGCAGATACCTTGAGGTAATCCTCATGTTCGCCTTGAAGAACCAAGATACTTTTTGAGTAGTAATAATGATAGTAGTAGTAGTAGTAGTAGTAGTAGTAGTAGTAGTAGTAGTAGGAGTAGTAGTAGTAGGAGGAGTAGTAGGAGTAGTAGTAGTAGTAGTAGTAGTAGTAGTAGTAGTAGTAGTAGTAGTAGTAGTAGTAGTAGTAGTAGTAGTAGTAGTAGTAGTAGTAGTAGTAGTAGTAGTAGTAGTAGTAGTAGTAGTAGTAGTAGTAGTAGTAGTAGTAGTAATAGAAGTAGTAGTACATGTAGTAGTAGTACAGCAGCGACAAAAACAAATAAATATTTTGTTTGGATGTAAATTCGTTTTCAATGATTATTGATAGGCAAATAATGCGTTTTCGTTTAAATTTATAACAGGAAAAGTGACATCACTCCAACCCCCCCCCCCCCCCACGACACACACAAACGCACATAAATGTGGGGTGTACAAGAGGTGCTATGAAAGTTAGGAAAGGCACATGAACACGGATTGAGCAGTCGTGGAAGATTGCAGAAAAGTTCGTTTCAACAATATAACTAAACAGGGTTGGCACGTTTAAAATACGTTGATTTAAAACACGTTTCAAAGCATGTTTTAAAATCATAAAGCTTGTAGATTTGTTACAATGGCAAAAAATGTGCCAAAAACGACGGTTTTAGTTCCAGTTTACCATTGTGTCGCAAAACTCTAGACCATAAAGAAAGTCAAAGATGGCTTAGAAATTGAAATGCTCATTTCGTTGAAAAGTTATGACAGTTTGAAACATACCTTGAACATACCTTGATGGCCACATCACATAGTCGTCGCGTTGAAACAGGGGGTAGTTTCTTTTTTGTTGTTGTGTTTAGATGAGAAGAGTCTAACTCTGGGCAGAGGAACGGCGGAAAGCGAAATGAGTCAGCAAGACGGATAAAGAAAGAGAAAAACCTTTGTAGTGAAGACGAGTGGCGCAATACAAGTTTTGTCATACCAACTCCATCCACTGATTATGACAGAACCAAACAGCCTTCCATAAACTCACTTTTAATGAACCTATAGTTCCCAGAAATCCCAGCAAAATATAGTATTATCACCCTGTGATTTCCCTTGGAGAATCCAGACTTTATCAATTGTCACTTCTGTGGAACGCGTCGTAATCAAAACGAAGTAGAATTAGACAAGAGAAACTAATGATACACTGTTTCCAGGAAATATGAATGATTACATAAGTATTCTTAACATTCTCAAACCCGTAAATGTAAAGCATATGGCGTAACAAATCTGTTATTATTTCAAGGAGCTGAGAGGGATAAGTTTAAAAACAAAATCGGGTCTGATCGAATGATGCAAACAATTACGTAAGAACTGTGTCGCACTAGGAGCAGATATGATGATTTACTTCGAATTTTCTAACGAGGGAGACCGGGTCACATGCGGGATGGTATGGAAGCAGAAAATGTTCAAAATAGAGTAGAAATTAATTGTGAATAGAATAGGTGGTGAAATTAGCAATAAAACGTACACCTGATCGGGATTAGAGAACGGTCTTAGTGAAGGTCCTTGAAGCCCAGACGATATAGTCCCCCCCCCCCTCAAAAAAAATTCCATGACATTTGCTCCGGCGACAATAGCTCCGACGACTACACTAACCCTAACCTAATCCTAAGCCTAACCCTAACCCTAACACAATCCCTAGCCCTAACCCTAACCCTAACCCTATTCTGAACTGGAAACCCAATGACAACCCTAATCCTCACGCTTTATCTTCTGAGATATTGTCACCGGAGCAACTATCTCAGAGCAAATCATGTCAGGTCATTGCTGCTGTGATGTTATTGATTTGCGCAAAATTGTCATCTATAGTGAGCGACGTGCAGATTTAATCTTCTTTTGAAAAAAATTATTCATCCGTAATACTTTTTCTCAAACTGTCAATGTTGGATTTCTATTAAAACAAGAAAGAAAAGAAGAAGAAGAAGAAGAAAAAGAAGAAGAAGAAGAAAAAGAAAAAGAAGAAGAAGAAGAAGAAGAAGAGGAAGAAGAAGAAAATGAAGAAGAAGAAGAAGGAGGAGGAGGAGGAAGAAGAAGAAGGAGAAGAAGGAGAAGGAAAAAAGGAGGAGGAGGACAAGGTAAAGAATGAGACGGAAAAAGGAGAAGAAGAAGAAGAAGAGGGAGAAGAGGAAGAAGAATAAGGAGAAGAAGAAGAACTGAAGAAGAAATAGAAGAAGAAGAAGAAAAGTAGTAGTAGTATAGTAGTAGTAGTAGTAGTAGTAGTAGTAGTAGTAGTAGTAGTAGTAATAGTAGTAGTAGTGGTAGTTGGATTTCATATTAATGTCTGGGAAAATTCTCCGACTTTCAGATAAAATACTCTTGTGATATGAGTTGTAATTACACGGCTGTTGTCGAGCCAGGGAGGTTGAAAAGATAAAACAATGTTCTTCTACTGTACAGGTATAACATGTTTAAATCGAACTTCCGCTTCCCGCAGTGTAAAAGAGCATGTCATAGTGGTATTTTGAAGAGAGTGACGATAGTAGGAGTCTGCATGAACTTGAGTTAGACACAGCATCTGCCTCATTAAACATGATTGACATATATCCTCCCTACTCAAACGTATTGCAACATACATAATTATAACGCATGCATTTTGAGTTGAAAGGTTCTTTCTATAATGACGTCCTAATGAAGTTTATTATTGGAAAATAACAAATTATTTCATAAGAAATCAATGAATACTCTTTCTCCTTTCTTCTCCAAGGCGGGGAGATAACCAAATACAGGCGCACCAAGACAGACGGGCTGAAACATAATATTTAACATTTTTTCGACTCCCTATAGGGTGGGGTATTAATTCACACTAGAATCGTAATTCGGTTTCATATTTCCCTTGAAACGGTTTTGATGGCTTGAAAAGACTTCCAATAAACGAAAAATGCTAATATGTTCCTCTGACGCGGTCTCCAAAAGAAGACAACACCCCGCGAAGACGAAGGTGCCTCCTATCTTCATAAGACAGTGGTAAGGAGGATACGCCCGATATTTCAGAAAGGACCTCTTCAAGTTATGGTTTCTTATTCTTTATCAATTCTAAATACTATTGCAAACATACTAAAATCTACTGTCATGCGACTTTTCAGTACATTAGATATAATAATATGAAGAGAATGCTATCATCTGTAATGAGTAGCCTTATCCTCCTTACCACTGTCTCACAGTGGCGCAAATCCATGTTTAAATGTAGGGGGGACATCACATATTCATCCGTGGCCAAATCCCACGTCCAACAAATTTCCCGGTCATGCCAAACTCCAAAAACTCGCTTAGTGGGGGGGGGGGGAGTGACGAACAAAAATTTCCTTCAAATAACAGATTCAAAATTTTCCCGGTCATAACAACCCCCGAAAACACGCTCAGCGGGGGGGGGGGTGTGACCAAAATTATTTTCTCCAAATCACAGGTCAGAAAAACTTTCACTGTCATGACAACCGTGAAACGTCGCTCAGGCGGCAAGGTGGGGGGGGGGTGACTGACGTAAAATGAAATTTTTTCTCCAAATCCCTCAGACTTATGCACACATGAAATTCGTGGGAGGACATTTGATATTGTGTCCCCACCTTCAAAAAATCGCGGGAGGGGGACATGTCGCACGCCTGCCCCCCTGATTTGCGCTCCTGCTGTCTTATGAAGATAGCATGAACTTTCTTCTTTGCCGGGCGTTGTCTTCTTTATGACACCGCGCAGGGGGAACATATTGAATTTTGTTTGTTTGCTGGAAGTCTTTCCAAACCATCAACCCCATTTTAGGGGAAATATGAAACCGAATAACGATGCTAGTGTGAATTGTAACACCCCACCCCTATAGGGAGGCGAAACAATTTTAAATTTTATGTTCCAGCCCCTCTGTCGTGGGCGCGCCTGCATTTGATAATCTCTCCGCCTTCGAGAAAAAAGGAGAAAGAATATTCATTGATTTCTTTTCAAATAATTTGTTATTTTCCGATAATAAACTTCATTAGGATATCATTATAGAAAGACCCCTTCGACTCAAAATGCATGCGTGATAGTGTAAGTTGCAGTACTTTTGAGTAGGGACGATAGTTATTATTATGACGTCAAGTTCAGGTTAAGCATTATTATAAGTAACATTATCTGGGATCAAAGTGGGACAACACCTCTTTTACGTCACTTCATTATTTTTTAACTTGCTGCTGAAATATATTTAATCCTACAAATCGTATCCTTTGTTGTAAATAATGCAAACGTATGTACATTTATCCACATCAATATGTATGAATACAAATAATTAAACTACAATTGCTTGAAGTCCTCCTCCTCCTTCTTCTTATAAGGGTGGCCACAACGGATCATACTTTCTCACTTCCCCGTATCCGCCGCTCCCACTCCTGTCAGCAAACTACCCCATATCCCCCTCACGAGTAGACATCCAAATACAGTCACAGCTTCATTTTGAATACAATTCCCCCACGCCTATCACCTTCTTCCGTTCTCCATGCCTAAACAATCCCAACTCCTTCTCCTTCATTTTGTCACTGAACTATCCCCACCTGTGATGTACCCATTTCACGTACACTCCTCACTTCATAAAGTACTTACTAGTGATACATAGCCACATATTTCACATGAAAATAATTACTGGCACAGTCAAACCCAGCCATCGTCTAAATATTTATTCGATTTAATTACGGAAGGATATTGCTCCGTAACACCAGTCTGGAAAATGAACATTGTACAAGGTGACGCACCGTGATTTCTCTTTCAAGATATACAGTGGAAATAGGAGAGGAAATGGAACCGTTTCAAACAGCATTTTCTCAGGGGTGTCCTTGTATATTATTACAAACAAGACTGGTGTATATCAGTGATAACGATTCATCATTCACATTATAGGCTGTGTTAATAATCGTTTATGATGATCGTGCAAAACAATGAATATGTTATCTTTGTTTTTAATATTTGAAGACCCTTGAAAACTAACCAACAGAATTGGTAGGTTAATTTCTGAACCAACCACCTTGCATGACGTTACCTGATTGAAATGTATAACGGAATAAACTAAGATGAAAATTGCGCACATTTTCCTTTTGATGACACAAAAGAACTATGGGTTGATTGAACAATAAAAATATGATCAAGGATTAGACGGCTTGTTATCTATGTTTTGACAGGTGCTATGATTTTATTTGGTTGTGTACATCGTTAAAATAGAATCACGGGCACATTCGGAATGTGAATCTATTCATGGAACTTTTCCAAAGCCTAAACAGGTGCCGTGTATTTATATGACAACATAATCAGTTTATTATACTAATTTCAAATGCACGGTACAGGCTCCTTGACATAGCGCTTGGATCAAAAATTCAGTCTCAATGAGATTAACCAACCTGGGCCATGTAGACTTTTCTGTGAAGAGTTAACCCTTGAATATTTTTGGATTTATTCACTTTTATATCAAATTAACTCATGCATATAATCTGTAATTCCCATGAGACCCTTACCGTTGGACATGAAAATGAAAACCTTTTGATTATACCCAAATGCGATGGAACGAGGGATCTGAAGAAAAAAATCAGGTAAATACTTAGAAAGCTACGAATTTGTGATCATTATATTCATAGGAAAAAACAATATAGTTATTATTTATTTATTTACTTGTTTATCTAATAATTTAAAACAGTAACCAGGGCAGTCTGATCAGTAAAAACAGTCTTCCTCAAGGCCCTAAATCATAGAATATACAGGTGCTAAAAGTATGGAAGTATATAGAATACCGCACATATTTTTAATTCATAATTTCGCATACAAAGTCAAATCATTACACATTAAAATAGTTACACCAATGCAAAGTAATCAAACTATGTCATTCAGATAATAAATGACTATATAACGGTTAAATACATATTGAAAATCGAAGAACTCGAACAAACTCAACTTTAGCAACAAAAAGGTCATAAGTCCAAAAATAAAGTCCGCAGCTGCGAGTTGGTTTTAACTCGTGAGAATTTTTAATTCATTTATTTTGTAATTATTTACTTGTTTATTTACTTATCTATTTATCTATCTACTTATTATTTAGTTATTTAGTTATTCATTCACTCATTCGTGTATGTTATTCATTCATTCATTTATTCATTCA
>JZLH01S0081206.1:9667-25665 GCA_001188425.1 Eucidaris tribuloides | reverse complement strand
GATTCATGAAGCAATCACTAATGAACAGGAAAAAGCTTCTTTCTTGAGAAGTATTGATTGGGAAAAGTTGACGTCAGTAAATTCGTAGTCAGGCAACAAACACAGTAAAACACACACACTGGTAGTTCAAGGTCGCACAGAGTCTTCAAGGACAGTGTTGAATATTTCCTTATTGGATGCATCACTTACATGTATGTCATTTTAATACAAACAAGGTTTGAAATTTACACAATATTATGCACACCAGGGCAAAAATTAAAATTTCTTTTTGAGGGCTACTTTTCCTGTTTTAGTGCATTCCAGATACTCTTTTGTATTGAGCCCTATGACGATTTACGGGGGCTCTTTTGCCATTTCAGGGGCAAAATTGTCCTGTGCGCCATGTATTTATTTCTCTTGATGCACACATGTTAATTTGTATTATCTGTTTTGTTTTTGCGGAAATGTTCCACATTTAACTTTTAAATATTTTGAATATACTGTCTGGCCTTGAGGGGATACCAAAAAAGCTAGAATCATAATGCATGAGTCGGAGTCAAGTGCATCAGTGCAGTATGGTCTTAGCGAGGGTGATATTTTTGGTATCCTCCCTCCTGCCTTCTTGGGACCCTCCCCCACCCTTTGGTTGGGTTTCTTAATGGGCACACCACTGATAATAACTGGACTACAACAATACTGGTGATAGGATTACTATACATGCTGAATATTTCGCGGTTGTGTAGTTTTTGTGAATTTCGTGGCTAAACATAGATCTGCAAAATTTTCTGCTTCCATAGTACCGAGATACAAAGTGATCACAATTCCGGGTCTTGGGAGGATATGGGTGCTTGAGAATGAGACTTCATTTGTAGAGAAAGTAAACCAATGCTGTTTTAGACCCTGGTTACACCGAAAGTCAAAAGCGTTCTGAGAACGGTCTCAGAACGGTTCACTCGCGGTGTAACCACAACAACCGACCCAAAAGTGGTCCAAAAGCGTCACGAAAGCGTTTTTGTCGGACCACCTCCAGAGGTGGTCTGAGACCGTTCTCAGACCGTTTCGAACCCGGTGTAACCACACAAAGCGTTCCGAAACCGGTCCAGCACAGGCAGTTACGTAATATAAGTATACACGCGAACTGCGTCGGCCGGAAGTACGGATAGAAATTTGACGACCGAATGGGCGTGGATAAATCATTGCCAGTGGTAACACGCTGCTGTACTGAACATGAGACGGTTCATGTGACGGTGGTGTAACCACACCAGTGAAGGTCCAAACCCGTTCCGAGATGATTAGGCCAAAAAAAAAAAATTGTTGTATTGGCGTAACCCGCCCGACCCTAAAAAAAACCCTGACGCCCTGCCACTTTCAAAAAAAAAAAAAATATTAACCCCGAGAGAGTGGCGCACTAGGTTTGCGAAATATCAAAAAACAACAACAGCACGCGAGCCGCTGGGGTAAGCGGTACGGTAGGATGAGGTTCAGTGCGGCACTGAACTCTAACACTACCGTACGTGTTAGAGTTCAGTGTGTAGCGGTACACAGCTAGCCCGGCGTGGCCGGCCGCGCGGTTAGTTGTCGGAAACAATGGCAATCTGGCCGGCACGTATAGCGTTTTCCGCGACCGGCAAGTCAAATACAAAGCTACTGTTTATATGTTCAGGATTCCAAAGATTGACTTGTCGATTTCCCTTGGTGATTTGGCCAATGATTATTTCGTCCCTCGCTCTCTCTCTCCTCACCGTACTGTTGTATAAGTGCAATAGAAAGTCGGGCGCTGAAACGGTCCTTTCCAGATGTAAATTGTTTGCTCGGAGACATAAGTTCCATACTCAGAGCATGGGCTAGCCAGGGTGCTACATAACTTTTTTTTGGCCATTAGCCCGGTCGGCAAGTGATTTTTCAAGTCAACCAATCATGAAATGCTTACCGCGATATGAAATTTATTGCTTGCCGAAACAAATAATAGAAATAATATATTGTTGATACTGTGTGTGTCTGTGATAATATGTATAGAAAACATACATAACTATTTGCATCAATAATTTATATTGAGCATTATATTCAAAATCAAATGATTATATTTTTAATTTTATTCGTATCATTTTACCTATACAATTCAATGTATTATGGATTGTGAAGCGATATGACATTGCCGGTTCAGCAGAGCGTAGCAGCAATTTCACGTTGTGTGTGCGGTGTGGGGCAGGGGAAAAAAAGCATTGTACATATAATTATTTCTTGCCAAAAAAAAGTTGAAATTTGAAATCCCCCTCTCCCACCCTTAATAAGATTTTTACTGTTCCATCACATTTATCTTTTTTTAGCAGATGTATATCCGTGTAAAAGTACTTAACACTTCAACACTTGTTCTGTAACACTTATATAAACACTTGAACATGGTTTATCTAGAAATCATAAAACATGTTTAGTTACAAATTTCTGTTTTATCACCATATGTGATATCAAAATCTCTGTTTAATTTCTGAACACTTCAATAAACAACTTGAACATAGTATTTCACTAAACACTTTAGGTGTTTATGTGGAATGAAAAATATAAAGTGCATCAAACAATCATGTTTGTGACAGATGTAAACACATTCAGTGTTTGTGGTCATGAAAAAAATTTGACTTCTTTTATGATTTTCAATACCTAAATGTGTTACTAATTTCAAATTAAACTTGCTACTGTTTATGAGTCACTTGCCAAAAATAACCATCCACACACTTTTCGATATCACGTAGATGATACACAAAATTATTAAACTAAAAACAGTGTTATTATAAAGTTGTTACATAAAGGAAAAGTTTTACTACTTTGACAGGTACTAAAAATCTTACCAAAAATGCTAAAAATTACGGAGGAAAAAAAATAAGCTTAAAAAATCAAGGGAGGGGTCACCCCCTCCCATCAAAAAAAAAATGGGGGGAGGGGGTTTATTTTTCCTCCACCACAGATCAGAAGCACCCTAGTACACTAAGAGTACTCTGTAGACATTTATTAAAACTTCATAAATATAATATTATCTCTCAGAAATGTATAATTACAATTCTCAAACACTGTAGCTGGTGAACGTAACACCACAACACTGGCATCTTCCAACCCCACAGCCAGGGTATAAATTCAGTGACTGAAACGGGGTCACTACGAAGCTTTTCCACTTGCAAGATTTGTCCACTGATTTTTGGACAAATATCCCTTAAACATCACTTATCATATCAAAAATATATTTCTGACACTCGTATGATATTTCATGGACAGAATTATCATCAAGTGCAGAAAATGATCATACAATATCGTTATATTTAGTCTTTTTAGGAAAATTTTTTTTTTCTTTTTTTTATTTTTTTTTTGTTTTTTTTTTTTTTTTGTTGCCCGATTTTACATAATTATTTAACACATGTGGGACTAGAGCATCTCTATTTATCGACTCTTTTGGGAGGTGCTGTAATATATTTGTGGTGATTTTAAGCATTCCTCTCTATAACTTTACTGGTATACTATATACACATCATCATCTTACTGAATCCCTTCTGTTAATTATTCCAAATCCTTGCAGCAATTTTCCACGATAGTTTCTCTCCGCTTGTTTCGTGGGAGCGGATTAAAGAGCCAGCCCAAAATCCTCTCTGGTAGAGTCCCTCGCTTCAAGATAAAGCTGCTGTGCGGCTCTGCATTCCCTCGCCGCTCATTATTTGCGACTATTGAGATCGCATTATGAGACAAAAATGCTATACGATGTTTTAGCCCAGCGTTTCCATGTTCTCAGTAAAAGAACCCCAAACTCATTTAGTTCATTTATTGTTTCAATACAATAATTATATTTAATGGCCATTCATGAAGGTTTGCTTTACAGCAATTTTTGCTTGCCGACTTCGGGCCAGTAGTTTTAGTTGACACTCACCCCGAAATACTTGCCAAATCTGATTTACTTGCGCCAGGGCCATCGGAAGCAACGCTTACTGTCGGCACCTGGGCTACAGTTACATGTGTGCTACTACGACGCAAACGTCTAGATAGTCGCGAAGAAGAGCTGTGACACCTTTGAAAATATGACTGTTGAGCGGGGATATTTATAAAATGGTCCAATGAACGGATCTCAAATTTAAACCACCCCATGTCAGAAACCAAAACCACCTTCGCGAATTTCACCAAATGGACAACCCTATGATCTATGAAACCCCCTCCCCCTTCCTTCATAAATTCCTTGGGCAAATCTTCGGTGGATAGATGTTGGAAACGGGAACACGCATGCGGTCTCACATTGGTTCAAGTGGGGGCCAGGGTGTTTTTCCATTTCAAAAATATAATTCTCTTTTAATATTTTTAGCTTTTAAAACGGTGATATAATAAACTTTGGATGCAACAGACCCTCTCTATCGAATGAGGTTTGTTGAATATAAGTTTTACATGTAAAATACAGGACGCAAAAAAAAAAAAAAAAAATACCGCCCGCCGACCCTATTTGAAAATGTCATGTTACGCCAATACAACATTTTT
The DNA here is from genome assembly GCA_001188425.1 of Eucidaris tribuloides. Taxonomy (NCBI): domain Eukaryota; kingdom Metazoa; phylum Echinodermata; class Echinoidea; order Cidaroida; family Cidaridae; genus Eucidaris; species Eucidaris tribuloides. The sequence continues at coordinate 21,183 of JZLH01S0081206.1, read as the reverse complement.
TTTTTTGGCCTTAATGGAAGCGTTCTGAGACCGTTCTCAGAACGGTTATATCGGTGTAACTACATGTAGGGCCTTACAGACTTACAGAGAGAGTACTGTACACACAAAAATATGTAATATTACATTCCCGACAATCTACTAATCTTCCCAACACATCATCAACCTACATGGATTAATATAAATTGGCGCATCAGCTCTGTTGGTAACCTTTATCGTGGCAGGATGACATGTAGTCGGCCTAATTAAATCAGACACATAACGTGGTCTGTGACCTTATGGGAGAGGCCCCAAGTTGTGATGGCCAACGTTCTTTTCTGTGACCATTTCACATGGTGGTCAAATTGTAAATTCAATTTCAATCATGGCGTTTACAGAATGACCATACACACACGATTAAAGTCTTTGTGGGCAATGCAATAAGAATTCAAAGTTCGAAAATTACGGTGATTAGAGTTTTGGACTGTAAAACATGAGAAAATTGTCTTTGTGGAAATGCAATTAGAATTTGAAATTTTCGAAAATCACGGCAATAGAGTTTCGGACTGTTAAACTTGAGAAAATTGTCTTTGTGGAAAATGCAAGTAGAATTTGAAATTTGAAAATCACAGCAATTAGAGTTTTGGACTATAAAACATGAGAAAATTGTCTTTGTGGATGATTCGATTAGAGTTGAAGTTCTAGTGAAGACTGAAGACGCATAGCAGTGTTTCTATGTATGCTGTCAATCAATCATGCACCAGATGGATCACACAGCTGGAACACACTTGTACACATGCCCTAGACCGTCCGGTATTTCAGTGGAAGTTCATTGAATGTCACATAAACTCCTCCTCCTAAATCTTGTTTTAGAGGTCAAGCCATTCACACAAGGAACACGTGATGTGATTTGGGAGAATCGTGATTACATGCATAAAACACGTCTGGAACACGATTTGGATTTCGCTGTTCGATTTGCAATCGTGATTCCAGTTTGCTTTCACACTGGTAAATATACCATAATTACAGTGATTGGCATTTGGAATCCCATTTGCAATCATGTTTTCGGCTGCCGTGTGAAAACAGTCTGGCTGTCTGTATGATGCCCCAATATTAAAGACACTATATAACACTGTGGAAGCCCCATTTAAAATATTGTCAAACTATGCTATCTGACATATCTGACAGTGTTTGGATGGACAAATAAACACCATAGAACACAAAATTTCAGTATGCAGTCATTCGTAAAGTATGTACCGATACAAATCAGCAGATTAATAGAATCTCAGCTGATAGAAAATTCTGCCACACAGCAGTCTATGGGGGGAAACTGGAATGGTCGGTCGACGATTTTCACTTTTTAAATGCACTTAATGATCGTTTTGAACTGCAATTTTTTCAGGGCTTCATTTTTAGACCTTATCAAAGACACTGGTAGCATGATGAATCATGTAGCTCAGATTTTTTAAACTGGAAACATTGTTATATGATGCCTTTAAGTTTAATTATAGATATCGTAATGTATTACCATCATTAGGCATTGGAGGACAAAGTTCCACATGTGACCAGTCATTAGGAATTGAAAACTTTTTACTGGTACCAGTGTCCGTTGATACTGATAGACTGTACGGAATTCAGAGATACATGTACATGGACTGGATACATGTATGTTACAGACGTCCAACCATGACCCAGTGTCATGGAATCCCTTGTTTTTTTGTTAGATGGTAAGCAACATGTAAGGGGATCGATCATCCATCAGTCTGATTATCATACATAATATTAGTCACATCTAACAGGTACGTTTTTCCTAGGCTAGACACATCATACTTTGAGGCTAGTAGTAACAGTGTCTGGGAAAACCAAAAGGTACTAGTAATTGTGTAGCAGACATTTTTATCAGTGGAAACCCGTAGTTGACACATAAATAGTGGTTTTTTTTTCACTCAAAGTCCTATTTTGATACCAATGCTGTCCAGGCCACTTCCTTTTGAAGTGAATGACCTGGTGGAAAGGTAATACGAGGTCACTTTGCAGTGTTGTGTTGTGTTGTGTTTTGTTTTTATTTTTACTATTGTTTTTGTTTTTGTTTGTTGGTTTGTAGTAGTACTGTATCAAAAAAGTTGAGCAACAGGGAATGGTAGGGGGTTGTATTTAAAGGCAGTGGATCTTATTTGCAAACATCCCCACAGACCAGAAAAAGATAACCCATGCCCTTAGGCTATTGATGGAGGGCATGTCTGTGAAATCTGAGGGAGAGTAATTGCTTAGAATTTGAAAAATGCGAAAGAAAAACAGTAGCTGTTTGGTGTACGTTCTATGGTAGGGTTTTTTTTTTGTCGCGAGAAAAAATTTCAAATCAGAGTCTAATGGTCACTATAATAACACTGAAACTGAGTTTCTAGCTCCTATATTTTGCTAAAGTTTCCCAGATGGCATTTTCTTCTAATTCCCATTGTGTTTACACAATGTTAATTTTTAGTCATGCAAAAGAGATCCACTGCCTTTAAAGTGTAGGGAGGATTGAGGAAAATGTTTAAAAATGAGAAGTACATAAGCACAGTGACTTTAAAACACACCCATACACACAGATCTGGATCAGTCTGCCATAAATGTTGCTCTTCAAACATGTTTTATTGAGGATGTTTGAATAAGAATCCTGTGGGATCGACAAGGGAGTCCACCTACAAATTTTAGTAGTGTACATCCATGGGGGATATGTGTGCTTTCAGCTGATATCACGTTATCACTGAAATAAGTCTGAACTCTGAAGGAAGTATAGTAACTGTAGGCCATGCTTTTACATGTAGGCCCTACATGTATATTTGTGGTCCTAATAATAAAAGTAATAATGAAAATGATGATAATAATAATAACTGATGTAGAATTAGATATCTGAATTTGTGAACTTTTGCATTTGGAGACAGGTGGACTGCAAAATGCAAATGCATTATAGTGGATTTGAGATTGAGTCAAGACTGCATGTATGATTGCTTACAGTAGGCAGCCAGTTAAGCCTACAACTACTGAAATAAGGGCAATTCCCTGTGATATACATTACATGTAATAAGAAAGAATTACAAGCTTAGAATTTGCATTATAAGAGAGAAAAAAATGAATAGGTATAATTTCATATTTCATGTATCTTTTGATGGTGATATCCATTTGTGTTAAATGGTAAATCTGTCTCCTTATAGGGATATTGTGTCATGTCCTCATTAGCAATGGAAAAAAAAAGAAGAAGAATGATTTATACCTGTAGGTATACCATGGCTGTTGATCAATTGTATTTTATTATGGATTTTTAAAGACTTGACTCTTTGTGTTGTTGACGAATATTTTTTTCAATATGAGCAATGAATCACACTTTTTTATCTGCAGACGATATTTATCTGTGTGCTAAAAACAAAACCAGAGGGAACGTGTTTGTACCTCAAAGTATAATATTACCCCACATACCAAACAATGCACATCACCACCACAATCAGCAAGATAAAGCAGCTTGTAAGATAACATCTCTGAATATGAAGTTTCCCTTTGCCTCAAGCCTAGCCTAATGATAATCCTTATTAATTTCTGAATTTAAGATGATACAGCATTTTAGAATTTGTTACTTGTGCCATACACTCTGGGAAAATATTGTGAAGCAAGGCACATGTGTAATGATCCTAATAGTGAGTCATTGAATTTCAATCCGAAAGTCTGACCTTGCATTATGTAAATTCAGTATTATGAACATGATCAATGTCACACAGGTTGACAGGTACATTTAGGTAACTGTTGTACAGTACCTGTACCGTTTACAAGCAGTGGCATACTGTCTGTAGGCCGCACGCTCACTTTTCACAGTCCCATTGAAACTTGGATGTTAAGAGCAACTTTCAAAGCATCTTAATTGATTAAAGACATGGCTAGCATTGTGGAGCTTCAATTTAAAAAATTGTCAAACTTTTACAATATCTGAGCTACATAGCAGTGCTTAGATGGACAAATAAATGCCCTACATGTAGAATGTAAAAGTTTGGAAAGTTATGCTGCCAATGGCAAGATATGCAGGAATGAACGTCACCCATGAATTTCCACTGTGGTGGAGTATAAAATAGCCTAGATCTACACACAGTAAGTCTATGGGAGGAAATGAGCATGGCGAATCTGGTCAACCTGAGCAGCCTACTCAGTACATTTTCACTTGTTTAAAGCATAAAGTAATCATTTTGAAATACAATTTTTCAGGACCTAAAAGAGACTTGGAGCATGGAGGATTATGTAGCTCACATTTGTTTTAAAATGTGGTCATTATTAGCCTGTGGCTTTAAGAGCAACTTTCAAAGCATCTCAATTAATTAAGATTGCAACAATCAAGGAAATGAGGACCAGAGCTAAAGGAAGAATATCATCAACCAATACTTTAAGTTACCTTTAAAGATTGTGTCAGGGATTTGCAAGTCTATACTTCCCTTCATTATCAATACCAAATGGTAGTTTAGTACTTACAAATGGTGTGTTGAAAGTATGAGATCCATACGTCATGAATTTGTTGTTTTTATGAGAAAAACTAATAACGGCATGTTACCAGAATGTTGTTCTTTCCGTGAGTTTAAATTTTGCTCAAATTGCGAATCGCGGTTATGCATACCGTTGCAAGACCAGCGGAGCACACTGATTGGTTAAACGGCTAACCTCCGCGCGACCTTCGGCTAAAGGCTGATCAGACAATTTTTTTTAAAGACTTCAGAGTCATTTGAAAAAGGATGAAGTTTAACCGTCCAGATTTTCACCAAAACTCAATATTTTACCCCAAGTCTGTATGAGAGGTGTTTATTTATATTAATCTTCACATTGGACATGATTTCAGCTGATTTCATTCATTTAGATGTTTTTTGACGTGCAAATCAATGACACAATCTTTAATGTACATGTCATGCCAGTGCCACACATTATAACATGAACTTGTAAATGCTCTATCTATATGAGGTGTCGTTCACTTCAGAAAATAATTTTTCTAGGTCCAAATAAAAGTTGTGTGCTTACAATTCATGTCTTGTTTTTGCATCTTTTAATACTACTAAGTGTGCCAAGTTGCATGTTTTATAAATATATTATATGACAATGGTGATATAAACATCTGATCAGAGTGTATTTGTTGGCAGAAAAGTGCAAGACGTAAATTTTATGGAAAGCCTTAGTACTCGATGCTGGACTGATAAATGGGCGATTTTGCGCATCTAAAATGTCATAGTGCTTAAATGCATGGAGTCCTAATGGATCATATCAGTTGTTTTGTGGGAGAAGTATAGAATATCTCCCTCACTCAGTAAAGTAGCAGGAGATAAGATTCCAGTTGTTTTGATCCAAGTATTTTCTAGGTGGGAGATGTTTTTGAAATATCCTAGAAAGGATAACACTCACAGGTATGTTGAGACAAACATAAACAACACCTTCAATATTAGAAAGGTTGCTATTCAAAACATTTAGTTTGCATGAATGGTAACAAATGATGTAGGTTTGGTGCAGGGTTTAATGTGCAATTACATTGAGATGGCAGTCAGAGTTTGTGGGTATCTGTGTGTATTAATTGATTAATTTCCATTGTTGATTGACCATGTACCCAGAAATATGGCCATGACTCTTCACTAAAATTTTGAATTCTATTTTGTTGTCTGTGAAGACTTTTTTCTTGTGTGTAAGGTCAGTAACTCTAATGGCTGCAATTGCAATAGTGTTTGGAACCATGATTTGGCCACCATGTGAAGAACAAGACCCCAGTTACACCGAAAGTCAAAAACGTTCTGAGGACGGTCTTAGAACAGTTCACTCGCGGTGTAACCAACAACAACCGACCCAAAAGTGGTCCAAAGGCCTTCCGAAAGCATTTTTGTCGGACCACTTCCAGAAGCGGTCTGAGACTGTTATCAGACCTTTTCAAATGCAGTGTAACCACACAAGCGTTCCAAAACTGGTCCAGCACGTGAAGTTACGTAACATAAATGAACACGCCAACCGCATGGGCCGGAAGTACGGAGAGACATTTGATCACCGAACAGGCGTGGTGATATTGATGCCAGTGGTAACCGCTGCAGGACTGAACATGAGGCGGCTGGTGTGACGGCAGTGTAACCACACCAGTGAAGGTCCAATCCCATTCCGAAATGATCAATGGAAGCATTCTGAGACCGTTCTCAGAACGGTTATGTCAATGTAACAAGGGCCATAGAGTCTTCTAAGGACCAAACATGGAAACAAAGAAAGTAACCCACTGAGATTGTAGAAATTGTGTCCATGAGATCTTTTATTTGGTTTTTCTTGTCAAGGCCAAAAATGTTCACTTTAAGTCATTTTACTTTATACATTCATGACATTCTGTTGTTTCCAGTGATTTTATTGCATGTTCCCCATTTGGAGGGTTTCAAGTTCGGAATTATTCACATTTTTGTGCGGTGAGGTGAAGTTTCTATGTTGGTGATTGTGGTCAATTCAATGATGGACTTTATAGCTGAAGTACACTCAAATACCCAAGTGAGTCATTTGAGGACAACTCCCACCTACACATTTTATTAGCACAAACTTTGTGAACAACAAAACGTCTGTGCACTTTGCATTAACATTAATTTCTAATGTGGCACTACAATATTTATGAGAGTTGTAGTGTGACATTTATGGATATGACATTGGTGTTTAAGTATTAAATAGTGTTTCGATTGAAGTTGGTACAGCCAACAGTTGTCCTTGGGCACATACATGTAGGCCTACAAGATACATGGTAGTTTCAAACTGATGTCATATTGTACTACAACTTTTATAGACGAGTACAGCGATGTAGTTTTGTTGTGGTCAGGGTGTGGTTTGGTCTGGTAGTTTGGCTTGAGCCGATTGAAAGTGGTGTACAGAACTGCAATATAATTTCTGTCAATTTAGCCATACAAATATTGTTGACAATTAAAAAAAAGTACTCTGATTTGTTCATTTATGATTAACGAGTGGGCCTACTCTATTTCTAAAGTATAATTTATGACGCTGACAAGTCATTGGCAACTGCATGCACTGTCAGAGTATCTTTAGTGGACATTTCCCATATCCTGCAACATACGGGAAGTGCGATGGAGAAGGAGTTGTAAATGAAATCAAAATATTTCCTTAGATCTGTAATGTTGTCATAATACAAAAAAAAAGATATTTCTTATTAGATAGGCCTACTGTGCAATAGATTTTAGTACAACCCACACATGCAATTCAGTAACTTCTATTTATAGTGTTAAAACAAGTTGTAGGAGTTATTTCATTTTGTGGTTACTTCACCTAGCCCTGGAACGAAGTTTATGAGTATTACAAGTATCATGTTGACCAGTTGATATTGATTTATAGTTACTGAGTAATGTATAATTGAAACCACAGTAGAGCATAGTTTATTTCTAAACCAAGACCACTAATTCTCCACAGTTAAAGGTACAGTGCACTCTCATTATAAAGAAGTCCTTGGGACCCATGAAATGTGTTCTTTATAACGAAATTTCTTTATATCAGCGTTGCAAAAACAATAAAATACAAAGGAAATCCAAGACGTGGGACCAGGGATTTTACTTCTTTATAATGAAAATTTGTTAAATCAGTGTCTTTTATAACGAGAGTGCACTGTATATGACAAGATTGGGGGTAGTCCTCAACTTGGGCTGAAACTACCGGTACTCTAGAGTCAAGTAAACCATGCGAGGATTCTCCTGTGAAAATCTTGTAGTCAAACGTTGACTCATTCTAAAATAAACAATGTCAATATTATTCGTAGCACGGAAACCTGCTGTGTGGCTCTCTATGGGGCTTATTTTTATCATCGCCGGATAAAATTAAGATACTCGTATGTTTATGCTTGATTCTCTTTAAGTAAACAGATTACAGACAAATCCTCCCAGGTGGGAGATCCACTCCTGCTATTGTATAGTTGGTATATGTTTCAACTCATTTGGTTCTTGAGGCATTTTCAAGTGTTCCCAATCATGTCACTAACCTTTAATGTTACTGTGGGCTGCCTAATACAGGGCTCGACACTAGCACTTGCCCGCTTGCCCGGGGCAAGTAAAATTTCATGTCGGGCAAGTAAAAACTCAAACTTTTAAAATTTACTTGCCCGATTGGGCAAGTAAAATTTTGATCATGAAGTTAGCAAAACATCAAAATCTTACCAAAAATGAACAAAATATCTCTAAAATTTTGTGTTCGGTTAAGTTAAAACACTAATTTCATCATTATTTTGTTCATTGTACTCAATTTTATGACCCTTTAAATCTATAAATCACTCACTTTGCAACCTCTAGATTAGAATTTTAAAAAAATCCAATTCTAAAAAAAGGACATTATTGCCTAAAATAAGTGAGAATTCATTTTTTATGTTTGTGAATTTTAATTAATTTGTTTATTTTCGGGCAAGTAGATTTTTGTTCGGGCAAGTAAAATTCTGAAAGTGATAATTTTACTTGCCCAAAGGGCAAGTAGGAAAAAAAGTTAGTGTGGAGCCCTGCCTAATATTAGTTGATGAAGTGTAATGTACAATGGAAAAATATGGGGAAAATGAATTTTCCCATGAACAATGTTAATTGATTTGTCCTTGCCATCAATGAGACTTAAACTCTGATGTGCTGTGGGAGGGAAAGAGGGACATCCCATTGCCTGGAAACCAAATGGGTGTTAAGGCCAAGTAAAAAAAATATATGTTTCTCGTCCGAGTTTTTGGAAAAAAATTAAAAAGAGGGGCTTTTTATTTTTTATTATTTATTTTTCAAGATGACCGCCATCTGAAATTTTTAGCATTTTCATGTACGTTCCAAATCAATCGAATCATCAAAATAATGAACATATTGTAGTAAGTGAACATATAATAGAGCGTTGTATCAAAAAAAGTAGAACCTCAAAAAAATTTATTACGCAAATATTCATGATCTAGAGATTATTTGTTGATATAAATAGTTTACCTTGGACCTAAGTACTATGATGACGCTTAATTGGTATTGAAAGGTATTTCACGCATGAGTGAGCCAGGCCACTTTTGTCCAATAGGGAAAAATGCATTGCGCACAGAAATATATGTGTTCTTATATGTTTTAATGCCTCACAGGACTCGTCTGCAAGAAGCTCTCAACCTGATGTGCACAAGGATTGAATCGCTTAGCATGACTCAGAGAAGATTAATATCAATGTGTGGCAAAAAAGAAAAAATGAAGGCATGATTCAGAAGTACCCCCCTAAAAAAGGAGAAATGTCATGTTTTGCAATGAAGTATGACTGAAGAAAAAATGGCAATTTTCTTGTTTTTGAAGGGGTAGGGTGTTGTTGATAAATCAGTTGCTTCATTTTTGCTACATTCAAATCCTCGTGCTCAGAGAAGCTTATTAATTCTTGGACAAACAGAAAGCAAAACAAGAATAATTCGATCAATTAAACGACACCTGAAAGAAGAAATGCATTTTTTATTTCATTCACAGTTCATCTGCGAAACAGTGAATTCTCTTATTTTTATAGGGGTATATTGAATCATGATTCATTGTCTTTTTTGTACAAATTGATATTAGCCTTTATCTGAGCATCTAGGATTCAATACTAGTGCAACATGAGTTGAGGGCTCCTGCAGCACGGTATATGTGAGGCATTAGAACATTGATTATAAGGAAACACAATTCTGTGCGAAGATGCATTTTTTTGGCGGGCTTGGCATAAAAGCGGGTTGTGGGCTCACTCATGCGTGAAATCTTCAATACCAATAGTAGCATCAGATAAGCTTTTAGGTCAGGGTAAAATTATTCATATAAAAAATAATCTCAAAATGCCGAACACAATTTTTAATAATGTGTTTTTTCAAGTGTCCACTTTTTTTTTGATACAAGTACAACTGTTATTTTTTACTAAGACAAAAGGAAACAAGCCATGGTACAAACAAGACACATAGGCTACTATCTAACTTAAAAAGAAAGGGGATGACATGGGTCAATACACAGGATGCCATAGGTAGTAGACCTACTGCAAGGGGTATAGAATTTGTATCTGAGTGGCTGACCTGCATAGCATAACCTCTACTGGCAATACCACGAACTAGGAAAATAAACAAGGGAGAAAAAAATTCATAGTACCATCAGGGTACATGTGATACAAGACCAGAGTCAGTCTATGCAATCTACCGGAGAGCCTGTTGGTGGCAGCCGTGAGTTCATTTTTTTTCTCTTGCACAATCGAAACTAGTTACGTCAGTTTTTGTTCGTCGTTGCATTCAAATCAACTAGTAGCCTAGGTGATAACTGGCACTTTATTCAGAACTTGCTGGCTAGAACAACGGCTGGCGCCGTCGGTCTGGGCCCTTCGGCGGTGGTGCAGACGAGTAGGGTTGAGGTTAGGACTACTAGGCGGCTTAGCGAAGCAGATCGGTGACATTAGAACATGTGGCCAAGATTCAAGATCGCCAGAAAGGGCGATACTATGACATCAATGTGTTGGGGGGTGTGGGAGGTGTCGTTTGGAGGTGATCAGAGATATCGACAATGGGATTTCGGGCACTTTGATCTTTTTTAACTATTTTTTTTGTAAGTTTGTATGAAAGTAAAAAATCAAAAAATAAATTCAAGGGGTTTCGGGCCGCGCAGCGCGGTGGGGAGGGGGACAGCCTCGCCGGGGAACCCAAAGATGACATGAGGCGGCGCCGGGCGAAAGGGGTGTTTTGTTGATTTCGGGGGCGGGCAGGGGGGGGGGCGAGCAGAAGGTGTTTTTCTTTTATTTGGGCTAATGTTTGTGTCATCATAGTGATTAGGTGTCGTTTTCGGCAATACCCTCGCCACAGATGTCATAATTACTAGTGGTAAATGTAAATATGATACCTATCCAGCTGAACCCTATGTGTTTGTGGCATAAGCAAGATACCAGTCAGTAATCGTATGTACATGGCTGTCGGTGAGCTTTACATATTTGTAAATTTGCGTTGCAACCATGAATGGACCATCGGTAGCTGTCGCTAAAGCACACGTTTGAAGGATTGTAGAGTTACTTCATATATTGAGAGGATGACAGTTTGGGTAGTATCGTATAATCTGTGCAGAAGGTGTCGCTGGATAGGTATTGTTCATAGCTTCTGGCGATAAAACTTTCGACAAGATGATAGTTCTGAAAAAAAGAAAATTGCTGAGGATTGGCCTCCCAACTCATGCGAGTGGTGGCAGCTATCGTTCAACCGTACCCCAACAGGCGGGAGGAATTGGTGCGAGTGGACTTTTACCAAGATTTAGTTCAACTAAAGTAGCAGCCGTGCGTATGGACAAGAAACAGTGCGAGTGTTCGTGCTACCTTCAAAGGCCCGTCCTGTCCGAATTCCAAAACTATTACGATTGGCGATGTGTGTGTGAGTTGGGTTTGTTGTTAATGAAGTAGGTTGGATTTTAAGAAGGGGAATTGAAGGTGGTTCTTGGTCTGGCTTAGTCTTCCGAAGTTGATTGTGGAAGGATTACCCCGATCAGAGATGGGACTCGTGGATGCAAAGGTGGGTGATTGTTCTATTGTCCTCCTGATAGGCC
>JZLH01S0081196.1:0-16326 GCA_001188425.1 Eucidaris tribuloides | reverse complement strand
TTTTTGAATGCTGCTGAGAACTAGTTAAGTGGTTACTGTGTTATTACTATGCTGATGATAGCTATCTTCATTGGGCGTTTATTACCATCTAGGGAATAAAAGGAGATTCACTTGGCATATGCAAGTGCTCCATATAGATTTGTCAATTGAAAATTTCATGTCAGTTGTTAAAAAGTGGAGCATTGAAATAACTGTTTTCACCCATCACCCAAAAGAAAGATAAAGAACCTCAGAATAAAGCAGGGCCACAATAAAATTTTATTTTTCAACTACTTCAAGCCAAATTTATTGATTTTAGTATGTTATACACTTGAACCCTACGAGGAAAATTGAGGGCTGTTTTTGTGACTTTAGGGAAACTATTTATTTTTTTTTTTGGGGGGGGGGGGGGTTGCCATCAGCTCCTTTGTATTCCTAGGGTGGAATCTTTCAAGATCATAGAATGTGTGTTTTTGCAGTACAAAAGGGAATGATAGAAGATGAAACAGATTATTTTTTTTAGCTGTGCTGCCACTCTGGCCGTTTTGTTAAACAAATAAATTATTTAACAAAAGGTTAAAAAAAAAATCTTCACCTCCTACACAGTGTACTTAATGGTTCTAGTGTGTATTGGTTATGGTATAAAATAAGATATAAATGAATATGTTTATTGTAAATACTTCAAGCAATTTAACGCAAATCTATATGCCTTGTAACCTCTACTTATCTGATAGCCTATTGGATCATGTACATTGTTACATGAGCTGTCAACTGCAGACCATGTAATGCACAAGGTATTTGTTACAATTTTTCTCAAGGTAGAAACCTTTTTATAATCCTTTACGATACCCTGGGGACAAAATGGGTCCATCATCCATAATCCTGTCTCCCCCCCCCCAAAAAAAAAGAGAGAAAAAAAAACAGTCTCTTCTTTTGCTGAGGGAGCCAATATACGATGATTTAATTCAGTGGTAATTGGGTGGGGGGGGGGGGGCACCGGGGTGATTAACAATTTACCATGCCCCCTCCCCCCTTTAATGTCAAGCTGACATACATTCACCCCTCTTCATTCGGCCATAAAATAAAAACTTGTTTTGTTTTACATGTAAATTCAAAGCAATTGATCTTTTCTCTATCTCCCCCCCCCCCCAAAAAAATAAATAATAAATAACTAGAGCAGTTCGGACTGCCGCGCAGTCGATGGGTATTGCCTCCGCAGTCTGGCAGTCCCATCCAACTGATGTAATTTGAAAAGCTTCAAGTTACCATAGCTAGCAAGACCAATAGATGAATAAGCATAAGCCCATGTGACCCTTGACCAAGTTACACGTAAATTCCAATTCAAGCAGTTCTTAAATTATCGCCGACAATGACTTTATTCGGACAGGGGAGGCCTTGTGACCTTCGACCTGCTGACCTTTCAACTCCAAAATCGAATCAGTAAATTGGTGCCTTATACAAGATACTTCTCCAAGTTACATCAAAATCGGAAAAGTCATACTTTCAAGTTATCACAGTCATGAGCCCAAATCAGACATACATGTATTTAAGGCCCGGTGACCTTTGAGCTCCAAATCTAATCAGTTTATTGGTGCCTCATAATAATACTTCATCCAATAACATAAAAATCTGACAGGCCGTTTCTCAAGTTATCATGGTAACGAGCCCAATCAGACATATTTTTAGGCTCGGTGACCTTGACCTTTCAGCTGCAAAATCTAATCAGTTTATTGGTGCCTTATAATAAATACTTCAGCCAAGTTTCATCACAATCCGACGAGCCGCTCTCAAGTTATCGCGTTAACGAGCCCAAATCAGACATATTTAAGGCCCGGTGACCTTTGACCTTTGACCTTTCAGCCCCAAAATCTAATCAGTTCAATTGGTGCCTCATTTACATACTTCACCAAGTTACATGAGCAATCCGACAGCGTTTCTTCAGTTATCGCGGTAACGAGCCATCAAATCCGATTGGGGGTTCTCAAGTTATCGCGGTAACGAGCCAAAATCAGACATATTTAAGGCCAGTGACCTTTGACCTTTGACCTTTCAGCCCCAAAATCTAATCAGTTCATTGGTGCCTCATAATACATACTTCACCCAAATTACATGACAATCCGCCAGCGCTGTCAAGTTATCGCGTAACGAGCCCAAATCAGACATATTTAAGGCCCGGTGACTTTGACTTTGACCTTTCAGCCTCCAAAATCTAATCAGCTTCATTAGTGGCTCATAGTACATACTTGGGTCCTAGGTTACATCAAAATCCGATCGGGGGCTCTCAAGTTATCGCGGTAACGAGATCGAGTAGGACGGCGAAACGGTACGGACGGACGGACAGACGGACGGAAACCCGAAAACATGATGCCTCCGGCAACTTTCGTTGCGAGGCATAAAAAATAAAAACTTAGATCTGCCACTTAGTAGTAGCAAATAAGTTAAGATCACCATCTTAGTAATATTGAAGCTGTGAGACCGGATGATGCTGTGGGCTCTCAATAATGTGGATCAACATTTGCTTACTTCCAGGCAGAGAAGCAACACATGTGTGGTGCTTGAAGTACCAAGGGAGTAATATTGAATAATAGAGTTGGGACAACATGTCCTAGCTAATGTACCAATGAGAAGTTAAAGGAGAATTCCAGGCTGTTAGCAAGTATACAGCTAAAGCAGATCTATGAAAATATTTGGAGACTGTACAATAGATACACAGCAGTGCGTGAAAGCATGACATTAGCATTGTACTGAAGTCATGATAACAGTAAAGTCAGTGGATGTGGGCTTTTCTTCAAAACACTTGGGTCATATCGCATTCGAAATTATTCCCGTTTTGCATTTTGGTGCAATTTTTTTTGTAACGTTGTCTTCAAACGGACAAACATGCTGGGAAAATGATAAAATTGTAATTTAAATGTTAAGTTTCAAATGACTGAAACATATTGAAGCCCACCACATACATGTACATATTCCAAAATGCCAGTATTTTTTTACCACTGATTCCAATTAATTTGTGTAGTTATGCTGGAGGTAGCAGAAAAAGAAACCCACATACCAAATACAGATGTTCAGTGTATATTGCATAAATGTGACCTGTCACCACAAAATGCACCATAAATTGGAAAATAGGAAATTGTGTTTTTCGTACTGTCTTAAAGTAAAGACTCTAAGCTGTCAAATGATGTATAATTTGTCTAGGATGGATGAAACAAACCCATTTATAACCCTACACACAAGTTTGGACTATCACGCAAGCCATTATCAGGAAAGTCACATGTGATCAGAGTTTGTTTATGATTCTGGGTATTAGAGAATCTACATATACCAAACACAGGTGTTTAGTGTACATTGCACGGGTTGGAATTTTGTTTATGAGTCTGGGGAAGTGGAGAACATTCCAAACCCAGGTTTGTCTTGTAGATTGCATGATGACAATTGTTTCTTTTTTTTTATTTTATGTATGGCAAACATATCTGGTTGTTGTTGTTATTCACATAATGACATGTTTATTCATGCTCCGAGTCGGGTAAGAAAAGAATATCCACATACCAAAAGGCTTTTACTAAATCATTATTTATCATGCTGTTTGCTGGCTTGACACGAAACTCAACTTTTAAATTACGATTTTATCATTTTCCCCGCACACTATTACTAAAAACTCCGCACCGAAATCCAAAACGCGAGTAATTTGAATGCGACGCAAACCAAGTGTTTAGTAAAAGCTGAGGATGTGTGAGAACAATACTGTAACCATGCACTTGGCAATGACAGTTGAAATGGGGCTGTATATTGCATGTCTTCGTACATTATATCATTTCTAAAATGGCTCTAGATATTATCTGAAGATCATGGCAATGTTATTTCCTGGCTTTTTCTTTGCATCTGCAGAATGTTATTCACCATTTAACATGAAAATGTGTGGATGTTATTGTTTAGATAGCTTGCGACTTGCGTGGTGATTCTTGTTAGTCTCTTTTGAACAAATTGGAATTCCTGAATTCCTCCTGATTACCAATGGTGCACTTCAAGTAGCTATTTATTCTGCAAATATCAGCATTGTTTTGTTCCAAAACATAATTAGAGTAATTGGGATTTAGACCTCAAGGTCAAAATGTGGTTATTACCTTGATTAGTTTCTAGACACAGTGATTCCTGCCTGCCTCATTTCATGTATTGTACCTGCTTTTGAAGTAAATGCTCATATTTCGAACTAATTCATGACAAAATACCAACAAATAATTCTGTTAGCTAGTGGCATAAACTGTGTGTGTGTGTGTGTGTGTGTGTGTGTGTGTGTGTGTGTGCGTGTGTGTGTGTGTGTGTGTGTGTGTGTGTGTGTGTGTGTGTGTGTGTGTGTGTGTGTGTGTGTGTGTGTGTGTGTGTGTGTGTGTGTGTGTGTGTGTGTGTGTGTGTGTGTGTGTGTGTGTGTAGCAGGCCAGCCGTTTCCTTTAGATGTTGTTGGGTTGTATAGAATGCAATTGTTTTCAGATCTAAGTGCTTCAGAGAGCCTCAAACGCCCTTACTAGAAAATATTATTGCTAGCTCATCACGGGGATATTGTGCAGGGATTAAATTGACATCAAAGTGGCGTACGTTCACCCTCGAAATTGGATTTGATTTACATTATTGTACCACTGCAGGCTTGTGTTACGAGATCGGTGTGAATACGTCATATTCTTCGCTTCATTGAACATGATTACGGGATAATACAGTGACCAAATGTAGTAAGGCTTATCCAAGATTGGGAAGAAAATGAAATTGCCCTTTCATGGAGCAATCAAAATGATATGAACAAACAAATTCATCACAATATTATTACACATTTCTTTGTAAGTAGTGACCACAGATGCAGCAATAAAATTGACTTTGTATCTACTGTAATCTGCTATTATGGTACTAGTATGGAGGCTCATAAGATGAATAGTTTACCTTGTTTTTATATTGAATGTATGTGATTCATTCGGGAAAATAAATTGCAATCCTGCTGCTGTACAAGTACTGTACAGCAGTTACAATCGAAACAGGAAATAGCCAATAAAACTTAGTCAGTTATTTTGTGACAGAGAGGAGCTTGGCTTAGGTTAGTGGCATGATTGGTAACACTTGAAAATGCCTCAAGAACCAAATGACTTGAAATATATACCAACTATCCACTAGCAGGAGTGGATCACCCACTTGGGAGGATTTGTCTGTAATTTGTTTACTTAAGGAGAATCAAGCATAGGAGTATCTTAATTTTTACCGGGGACGATAAAAATAAGCTCCATAGAGAGCCACACAGCAGGTTTCCGTGGTACGAGTGATATTTACATTGTTTATTTTAGAATGAGTCAACGTTTGACTACAAGATTTTCACAGCAGAATCCTTCCATAGTTTACTTGATTCTAGAGCAGTTTCAGCCCAAGTTGAGGACTACCAAAAATCATGTCATTTACCTTTAAAAGGTCTACAATCAGTACTTAATGGAATAGCACCTCCTTTGAGTCAGGTGATAAGAAGGGCACAATTTGATTTCCACAATTTACAATGTGAACAACCTTGATTTTGTGATAAATCAACAGTCTTTTCCCATTTGTAGTCTGAACACATTACTTTCACTGCAACAGTGTATAGATGCAAAAGATTTGCACGAACATGGAATTTTTTTAAAGGAATGTAATAATGACATTTTTAATAAAATAAAATATTCTAATTATACAATGAATGCTAATTTTCTGTCAAAAAGACAAATATGCATTTATGTTAATAAAATCTCCTCAAAGTCATTTGAGACAATAATTCTCAAACAAAATGTCACATAATATAGACCTATTTTAAGATTAATTTCTATTTCCTTTTATCCTTTTTTTTGTCTTTATGCATTTCTCTTTTTTTGTTAAAGTGTTTTATATTTTGTCATATATTGCTTTAAATTTACAATATTTTGCTTTGAATGATGGGTTTAAGTTTTGGGAACTTACATGAGGACAATTCATCATCAATAGGAAGTTTCTAGTGCATGCACAAATTACCCTCCTGTGCCTTTTTTGAAGTGTGCAAAATATGATTTGTGTTAACGTGTGGTCACAAATTGTAAGCTAACAATAAAGACAATTAGACAACTGTGGTATCAAACTGTGTGCAAGACTACAGGGGAAAAATCTATGATACCATCAGTTGCCGAATTATTAAAAACTATATTTAAAAATCAAATAGGGCAACATTACGACCATCCTACTCCCCCGCACTGGAGCAGTATTAATTCCTGTTGATGGAAAAGTAAAACGTATCTGAGACAGACTCATGTCTAGTCAGTGGTTCTTTAAATGCTTAAAGGGGAATGAAACCCAGACATCTACTTGCATTCAATGAATAGATAGCAATAAGACAACAAACATGGTGAAAGTTTCAGCAAATTTGATTGAACCGTTCAAGAGTTATGAATGTTCAAAGTTTACTTAATCCTTATTATGGAGGATTCTTAAATTGGCAACTCTACCACTTTTTGAGATGAAAGTGTGGAGAACTCCCCATTGGTTTTGTACACAAATTTTCACAAATGAACGTTTTTTCTAAAATGTCAGTTGAGAAGGTAATCAAATTCTTTCAGAAAAACACGTAGAATAATTTTTGCTGAAACATACTAGGACAACAAGCAAGAGGCAATCAGATATTTCTTAAAATATGAGAATAAGTGAAAATTTGTGTACAAAGCCAATGGGGAGTTCTCCACACTTTCATCTAAAAAGTGGTAGAGTTGCCAATTTAAGAATCCTCCATAATGACGATTAAATATACTTTGAACATTCATAACTCTTGAACGGTTCAACCAAATTTGCTCAAACTTTCACTGTATTTTTCTTTTATTGTCCTTAACTCTCTGAATACAGAAAGATGTTTGGGTTTCATTCCACTTTAATGTACCTTGTCTCTGCTTCTTTAATTCTATCACTCCCTTAGAAAACCTAAATGAATTCAGCAGTTAACGCTAGAACAATGACCCCCCAGCTAGACACAGATTTACCAGTTTGCGAATATTGCTGTCATACGTTACTCTCGTTTGGTTTATCCATTGGTGGGGATAGGGCACTTCTTGTCAAGATGGCAGATAACATTTTAATGGCCTGTAGTTATTAGGATGATGTGACAAGCATGTATCCTGACCTATTGCCATGATTCTAAGAGCAGGAAGCAATTTGCTTATCTCTGCTCTAACACTCAGTGGATGATTTCATGGGGCATGGATAGAACCTGTCAGACATTTAGTAGACAACATTGACAATTTTCTTTTCCCTGTAGGTAAAGTGATGCAATATTCACCTGCAGCAGTCCATCTTCTTTTAGGATAACTTTGATGATGAATAAATATGGGGCATTTTTTCTTGTATTGACAAGAACCCACTAGTGGATGTCAAGTTATTAATGCACAGTCCAACCTCGATTAACTGGCCACATTGGGGCCAGCAGCCATCCGGATAAGTGATATGGCCGGATAAGAGAGATAATGTACAAACACAGTATAAGGGGAGGTAATACAACCCACAGACCATGCACAAATTGCAACAGACCACACACAAGTGACACTTTATTTATTGTTCCCCTAATACCCAGCAGATTTCTGTGTACACCTCTGATAAAGGTGTATCAATAACAGTCAAGTCCTTTGTCAGATAATAGAGAGATCCAGTTAAGTGATGGCCGTACAAACAAAGCCAGACTGTACTACATTGTCTGCCACTGGACACTTGATATTTTCAAAAAAAGGCCCAAACCTCTTTTTATTGTTATTGTATGTAATGATCATATTTTGTTCATAATGACAATCTAATTACTTGCCAAATACACAAATACATTTACATGTGCACAAACATACCACACACATACTCAAACACACACTGGTATAAACATGAACATGCATATGCTTTGATTTATCTAAATTTCTTGTGAGAAATTTCTTCAGTATTACATGTTTTACTCTAAATTAATGGTGAGCATAATGCCTTTGTATCACATGTGCATACAGGTACTGCAAAATATCTTCCTTTTTAAAATAAAATGACATTAACTGAGTATTAAATTACACAAGAATGGCACTCCTTTATTCTCTTAATTATGTAAAATCACTACACATCTATATAATTTGACACATTTTATTATCATTGACAATTTGGGAGATTGGAAAAGGAGGCAGGTTATATTTCTACACCCAAATTCCATGGTTTGCTGCTATCTTATGGAGATGTGAAACTATTCGGCAATTTTAACTCTTAATTTGCTCCCCATTTAGATAGCCTGTCCTAATTGTCCCAGCCCCTAATCTGCCCCCAACTCGCCTGCTCCCATGCCACATTTTGGTTAATGGCTTCATAAGATTGCAGTCAGTGCTACTGTCTGCGGTTAACTGAATTAAGGATTTAAACTTAGTTTCCCCAATTAGATTTTCATGGAATATTTTCTTTCCTTCAGTCTGGTAAGGAACCAGTCAGATGGAGTAAAGTATCTGCCCATATCTACAGCCTGTAGTTCTTTATGCTCAATTACAACATCAAGTAGTCTGAGATGCTTCCTTTCACATTTGGGGCATAAAAATCATGGGCCTAACAGGTTGATAAAACAGAATTTAAAAAAAAAGGAAAAAGAAAAGAAAAAGAAGATTCTCCACATGGCAACTGACATTTGGGATAAAAATGGACTCCAAATCTTTCCATCAAGATGAGCCAACAGCTGTCATTGCATCGTCCCGTCTCTCAAGAACATGAGGATGATGACCTGCTGGGGATTGCTTGATGTTAAAGGGGAATGAAACCCAGACATCTTACTGAATTCAGAGAGTACAGAACAATACAAGATGGAAAATAGTGAAAGTATGAGCAAATTTGGTTGAACGGTTCAAGAGTTATGATTCTTCAAAGTTTATTTGATCCTTGTTATGGAGGATCCTTAAATTGGCAACTCTACCCATTTTTCAGATGAAAAATTTGTACACAAATTTTCATAATTTGCAGTTGTCTGAAGTGTCAGTTGAGAACATACCTAAATTCTTTCAGAAAAACATGTAGAATCATTTTTGCCAGGACATACTTGCACAACACGCAAGAGCAAATCAGATATTTGATAAAAAATGAGAATACAGTTCGAACTCGATTAACCGGCTACATTGGGACCAGCAGCCATCCGGATAAGTGATATGGCCGGATAAGAGAGATAATGTACAAACACAGTATATGGGGGAAGTACACATGCCATAAGTTGTTGTATAAACAGTCCAAAGACCATGCACAAATTGCAACAGACCTCCCACATGTGACACTATATTTACTGTCCCTGATAACCAACATGTTTCTGTGTACACTTCTGATAAAGGTGTATCAATAAAACGTAATGACTGATAAGCCCATTGTCCGTATAACAGAGATCTCCATATAATCGATGGCCGTATAATCGAGGCCGAACTGTATGTGAAAATCTGTGTACAAAACCAATGGAGAGTTCTCCACACTTCCATCTAAAAAGCTGGTAGAGTTGCCAATTTAACAATCCTCCATAACAAGGATCAAATAAACTTTGAACAAACATAACTCTTGAACCGTTCAACCAAATTTGTTCAAACTTTCACTAATTTCCTTCTGGTATTGTTCTGTAATCTCTGAATGCAGGAATGTGTCCGGGTTTCATTCCACTTTAAGACCACTTCAGAAATTTGCATTGAAATGTTTGGTTACTTACCAGACCAAAGAGTGAGAATATGTTTTGGAGTACTGCTCTTAGCGAATGTTTCATGTTTTTTTTTTCTTTCTGCCATGGGACATTTTAGGATGTTGCTGCATGCGGCATTCTTGCCAAGACCATAGGCTTTTTGTTTAAAATCCTACTTGCTTAACCCCTTGGGCTCGACGCTATACGGCACTGGTGTTCATTCAAAAAATGACTCGATATGCACCCAGTTGACTTTAAAGGGAATATAAACCCATGCTTTCTTATTAAATTCTTCTCATTATATCTATTTTCTTACTTTATACTAATTAAAAATGTGTAAGTTTGGGGACAGGCACATTAAGCAATAAAACTCCATTGTTTATCCAGTGTTTGACAGAAATTTTTTGCCATATTTTCTGGGCTCTTGTAGAAGCCCGTCATCTCTGAGTGTGCAATGTACTGGGCTTCTGTACAAGCCCATTGTCCCCAAAGGATTAAAGACACTATATAACATAGAGGAAGACCCATTGAAAAAATTGTCAAACTTTGCTATCTGACATATCTGACAGTGTTTGAATGGACAAATAAACACTCGAGAACACAAAAGTTCAGACAGTTACATGTATGCTGTCCCTTGTAAAATATATATAAATTAATATTAGCACATGAATTATTCTCGCCAGATGAAAATTCTGCAACACAGCAGTCTATGGGGGAAAACTGGAATGGTCTCTCAATGATTTTTCCATTTTTTAAAGCACTTGATAATCATTTTGAACAGTAATTTTTTCAGGGCACCATTTTTAGACCTTATCAAAGACACTAGTAGCATGGGGGAATCATGTAACTCACATTTTTAATGGAAATATTGTTATACAATGCCTTTAACTCTAAATTATCACTGGTCCAATTTTGTGCCACAAATAACACCTTTTCAATTAATGCCATAAAAATAAAAATTGTGGCAGTAAATTAATTTGCTATTAAACTTTTACATAGGAGAGGAACAACCCCCACTTAATCACTTACAGTTGGTTATTTTCTTACAAGTCTGAGATTTACAACATGAACGATAAATCATTTGAAATCGGGCCTTAAATTGTATTTTTGTAACAGTAGTCTAGGTTTCAGACACTGGATGTAGCTTTCCTCTACTAATTTTGAATTTGGTGGAGTTCAATTTTAGCCAACATTGCTTGACAATCATCGGACTGCACTTGTGTGAGGTTTTTGACTTTATAAGTTTAGATCAGCAGGTATTCAGTTATCACTAGATAATACACAAATCAGGTCTGGCAGTCAGACTAGTTTGAAAGAGCTCTGTACAATTTTTACCAGGGTTGGGTTTCTTCCGGAAAAAAACTAGTTTTTTCTGGGACAGCGGAAAAAAATGGAAGAAACCCCTTTTTTTCCGTTTTTCCGGAAAAACTGTGAAGAAACAAATGGAAAAAAACCTCAAACAATATTTTCTGGGTCCAATACATGAATATGAAATGCAGTAATTTTAGGATGAATTAGTGTACATTACCAACAAATATAATTGGCAAATATATTTAAACAGGACAACAAGAAAAAAACAAAAAACCACTTGCCACAATCTAAACTCAAGAAATTAATATTTGAAATAAAATAATTTATCTCCACATGATTCTCTAATAAAGGGCACATAAACAGTGTATAACTAGTATGGTACATGAGCTAGCAATGGATCTTTTTCATGTAAAGTATTGCATAAAATGTCCTAAACCTCTAATTTATTCATTGTTTTATTATTAAGCTTCATGGTATAATTATATTTTCCTAAAAGCAACTGTACACACTATTTTGATCCACTTTCGTATGTGTTAACTACTTAGCTTTGTTTTCAATTTTAAAGCACAAAGCTTAGTTTGGGATTTTTTTTAATTTGAAAGGTTTTTATAGCCCACAATGTCATATCACATCAAATTAACAGATTCTGCATGTCTTTTTTTTTAAATTAATTAATGAAAAAAATCTTGGGGGGGGGGGGGGGACCCAGAGAGATTTGGACTATATTCCTACATTATAGCCATCCAAAGGCCTTAATAAGGCATTAAGGTTTATCTGAATTATACCTCATCAGAAAGAGCAAGACTTCTGCTTCTTTGATGAGGTTATAATTCAGCTAACCTGAACACCTTATTAACCCTTTGATGCTATAATGTTAAATTTAGTCAAAAATCTAGGGGTCCCCCCCCCCACAAGATTTTTCATTACTTAATTAATGAAACAACTAAAGGCATTCAGAATCTGTTATTGGTGTGACTTTAGGACTTTTTGGCCATAAACCTTTCAAATAAAAAAAAATTAAACTTGCGCTTTAATTCATTCAGCATACTTTGAGAGTGCCCATCTGCCACAACCATAACTGTATCACTGATATAATGGTTGGCATCAAAGCAATTCTCTTAAAACTTCTGACAAAAAGGTGACCAATTTAAGTGTCTGGTACAACAGCTTACACCAGGGAAAAATACACGGGGGCTCGGGGCGATTTCGCCCCTGAAATGGCAAAAGAACCCCCGAAATGGCAAAAGAGCCCCCGTTAATTGTCATAGGGTTTTATAAAAAAGGAATATCTGGAACATGAAAAGTAGCCCCCGAAAAGAAAATTTTATTTTATTTGACTATATTTCTCCATGCTATAAACTGAGCTACATTATAGTACAATCAACTGAGTACAGTACATGTAGTTGCTTGGAGAAGTGACCCATGAATAGGAGGGAATCAACAAACTATGGTTAGAAGTTCATAACCAAATCAGGGGAGTACAAAAAAAACAAAAGAGTTGTCCTGTTTTATTATAGTTATGACAGTTTATAAAATAAAAACCTTGAATAAATAACGAAAAAATAAACACTTAGGAGTTTTTTTCCGTTTCTTCTGAAAAAGCGGAAAAACCTGTTTTTTCCGGGACAGAAAAAACGGGTAAAAACCGGCAGAAAAAAACGCCTGCGGAAGAAACTGCCAACCCTGATTTTTACATTCAGTGTGTAGGTTCGTGCATTCTGTTTAAATTTTTAATTGCAAATATTTTCAGGAAGCCTGACTTTTCAGCCTCAAGGCTTTCGTGAGAGGTGATTATTTATGTGAATCTTTACATTAATGATTTTAACCTATTTGGACGATAAGTTCATTTCAGCGTGTGGATATCCTAGACACAATCTTCATGTACTTTCTGAATATTAGATAGAAGGCTACTACAAAGCATTGGTGCCACATGTATAAATGTACATGTATGATCACTGAGGGTTATTATACTTTTAGGAGGAATGAGTCACAGGAGTATAAAGATTAATATGAGATTGTGAATTCATCTTCAATCAAAGTATCAACCGGATGGCAACAGCAATGACACGTTGCCCTACGTACAATTTAAAAATGCAATTTAAAAGATTTTTGACATAATTTCTATGTCTAATCAATGACTTTAAAGTCATTGGGTAAAAGCCATTTAATATGAGATTTAGTTAGTAATTACACTACAATTTGACATAATTGATGAGCTACTGTAAGAATGAAAAGAGATATTTTCCCCTTGTGTGCTGTACAGTCATTCAGGATTATCATCTATGAGAATGTGTATCCCACGACCCACATTATTTCAAAAAATTTTATTTCCCGTTTGGTTTTTATTGGGATTACATGTAAGTGACATGATATTGATGAATATTTAAGAAGGTGGAATGGAATATAAATTCCACTCCACCTTCTTAAATATTTCCTGAACAATGTTTTTAGATACAGTTTTGCATTCATAACATTTGAGTGTGTGTGTGTGTGTGTGTGTGTGTGTGTGTGTGCATGTTTATGTGTATATGTGCGTGTGTCTATCTGTGTCTGTGTGTGTTTAAGTGGTTACTGTGTTTCTCTTGTATAACGCTTGCCTAGAGTAAACTTACCCCAATTCATCCCAGAAATATCATCTTTAATTTCCTGTCTCTTCTGCTACGAAACTATTAGGTTTCAAATACTCAATTTTCCCTCCCACGATAGTATTGGGCATTCACTGGAGACTATCAGACTGCTCATGAATAAATTAATGGTTTGATGTATAATTCATCATCTATAGCAATTTTCTTTAAATCTGCTTTGATCCAGCACTTTTAAATTTCTTAGATTTTGCTTGATCGTTTTGTTATCCGAACAAATTTGGATGGAAATATATACTTTGAATGTGTGTTTAAATCCTGCTTATAATTTACTGACAGTAAACAATTTTCTTGCTTTAATGATGATTTATAAAATTGTACTGTACATATACATTCTGTTGTATTCACTGTCTCTGTGTATTCTTTTTTATCTTTTCTTTCTGTTCTGATCTTTATACATAGCTAAACACTACACAAACAGTAAGTTCCCCATTTTTCAAAATACATACCATAACTTTTTAACGAAATAGTTTTGAGCAAAACAACTTCGCAGGAGTGTTTCTGCTTTCATTGACTACATTTTACATGAAAATGTGATTGATCCATTAAGTCATGAATGAGTGAGCACATGTTAAAGGTGAAAATGTCACTTTCAAAATTCACAAGAGTCATTTTGGGGGATTCGTGATACAGGATTTTGACAAATTCTGTTTCTGGTGAATGGTTTGGTGCTATTTATATTAATCATCTATTGTCTGACCCCCCTCACACCTCCCAAGACACTTTCCACATATTTTACAGTTCAGTGTGCTCAATTTAAAAATGTTTATCCTTCCTAAATTTTGAAACTGTAAAGTCCATTAAATTTATTGACAAAATTGAAATCGGATATTTTTCAGCATAATATATAGGCACATGTTTTACTAACACAAGAGGTTGTAACCATATCATGGTTGAGTAACCACACTTTATTAATAAAGCAAAAAATACATTTTTTTTACCATTATTTTGGCATAATAAGTGACTCCTTTAATGCATGCTCACTCATGCATGACTTGATGGATCAATCACATTTTATACAGAAGTTAGTTAATTAGTGTAAGAATACTCCTATGAAATTGTTCTGCTCAAATTTGTGTCGTTAAAAAGTTATGGTAATTTGAAAAGGGGGAAACTTTCTTTTTGTGTAGTGTTTATTTTAGATTGCTGTTGACAATCAAAAGTCTTGAAAAGAGTGATCTTTATTATTTTGTTCTATACAAAAATGGAAAACATTTTTTTACATACATAGTTAGGGGGATTAATGCACTTGTGTTGTTTTCAAACAGGGTGATTGCAATCTATTTGTATCTTTATTTATTTATTTGTATCTTTATTTTTTCATTACTAAAATGGAAAATATTTTTTTTATCTAGTCAGGGGGATTAGTGCACTTGTCTTGATTTTGAACAGGCCAATTGCAATCTATTTTCATTATTTGTTGTAAAGTAGTAACTAGCACTGCAAACCCTGCTGGGTTTTTTTAGGTTGCACGATGTGGTGTGGTGATGCCTGTCTAATGTTGAAGTACAGAGTTGGTATGGTGTCTGGAAGCCGGCTCGACCTAGGACTAAACCCAGCAGTTATCGATATTTTGTTCAAATGTCACGTGAGTCACTCTGGAATGGCTGATTGAATTTCACTTTTTAAAAGCATTTAATGGTTTGGGAAGACTTCTAACAAACAAAAGTTGTCAACATGTTAGTTTAAAGTGGCCTCATAAAGAAAACCGCATCCAGGAAAGAAGGGAGCACCTCCCATCATTATCAGATAGCAGTAAGGAGGATGGGTCTCAGCCAAAGAAACTGGTAGAGCTTTCTTCCTATTTTTAATAAAGTACAGATTTTGTAAGGTAGATGACGCTAACTTTACTTCAAAGAAATGAATCGCAATAAAAACACTGTAGACACACCATTCTGTTTCCATAGCAACAGTTGTTGTTTATCAGCGTGATGGGACGGAATGATAAAATCATGTATAACTGTGAGGCTTGTTCAGAGTTTTATTCTATCAAAGTAAATGACCAAAACTGATCATGCCCTATTATGTTTGAAAGCTAGATTACTTACACATGTAAAGCTAAGGCTCATCCTACTTCCTGTCTTTTTATAAAAAAGAATTGTAAAATGATTTCGCACGTAGGGGCAGAACTTTTGAACCATGAACAGTATTTTACACATTAATCCTGATCAATGAATGTTTTCCTGTTTAAGTACAAGTACTTGTTTTGAATCTTTCTTGCTGAACTTCAGGAAATCTTTCCAGACGTCATCTCTGAGATTTTTTTATTCATATTTTTATTTTGTTTTTGCCTAGCAACGTTTCTGGCAAAATCGTTATTAGCATACTAATAGAAATATTACACAGACTAAGGGTTACCTTTTAAGCATCCAATTTGTAAATAAGCTTCTACTAAGCACCAATCTTTTATAACAGCCTAATATCCATATTTCTTGTTTTATATCTTATCATATGCAGGTAATTAACCAACCAAATTACTGATCTACCGAGTAGATATCGATCTTCAAGTTAAAAAACAAATATTAACTGATTTCATTCAACTTATATGGAACAACAAATCCCAAAATCCGGATAATTTTAGAAATGGGTCCATACATCCATGGGTAAGACCAATAGGAAATTATAAATTAATTGGAAATGAGATATAGAAAATATTTCATTGGATTGTTTTTTACATGTAGACTATTTGCAAAACTGAATTCTTTAATTTTCCACAATTAC
>JZLH01S0081187.1:87002-100971 GCA_001188425.1 Eucidaris tribuloides | reverse complement strand
CCCACATAGTAATTTTAGCAAAAAAAAGTTCATTGACCTCTTGTGGCCCCCAGGGGGATAATTGGACTGGGCTCCCCCTTTTAAATCTAATCTTTTGCTATGTACTAAACATATGGAAAGTTTGTTGCTTTTATCAAAAAGTGCACAATTCGGCCAAAAATTGGAGCTTAGCAGCTGGACTAAATGTTCTTAACGGTCAGTGGTTGATCCAATAAAATATGCATTTACTCTCAATTATTCGTAAACAAAAGAAATAAAACCATCGTCTGTATGATTCGACTCAATATCGTTCCAGGACTGAGAAGTTCAAGTAATGATAAATGTATTCAACGCCCTATCTTTCAGATTGAGATTTAGCATTACTACTCGGTGTGACTCCCTCCCCAAGAAATGAGTCAGGCTAAGGGATACCACTACGTTAACACAAGCTTTATATGTGTTGGTCATGGCTACATGACCGATTGATAGTACCATTGACCGATATACCATCAGATTCAAGTATAAACATTTTGATCTCAAGTGAGAAGTGAACAAGTAGCCAAAGTTACATTTATGACGGGTATGTCAGTTGTTAACTATTGATTGTGCCTTAATGCTCCAGTTAAAATGGGAAAAGTTGTTTCGATGATTTCACACAGTATTTTACAAGAACCGAGGACTTCGAAAACTGACAATAAGTGTGATGTTTATTTATATATCATGGGGAAAGTATAATCAGATATGAACAATAAAGATATAGGCAGTGATATATGCTTTAGTTCTAATGATGTCTTTCAATACAGAAGAGTCTACAGCTCATAAGACACTGACAATGCACCCATTTATCACATGTTGCTATAGGCCACAATCACATGTAGCATATCGTTTCACAGTTATTGCTACGACACTACAGATCCAAATCTATTACCACAAGGTGGCAACGTGTAATTTCAGATATTTCATACTCGTCACAAGCCTTCGTTTTCGTTGTATTTCGGTTCGTCTTCTTTTCCACGACACAGGCATCTGGACAATAACAAGATAGCGACGATTGCTTCTGGTGCCTTCCAATACAGATTATTAAATTATAGTCAACAGCCCAGGGGCGGCGGAATTACCGGGGGTGGGGGGAGCAAATTTCCGAAAGAAAAAATGCCCCCTTTTTTTTCTGAATGAAATGTGCCCTTTGTGAGGTAACACTTTTAAATCTACGCATTTTCGTCCCTGAAGGTAATTCTCTTTTATTTGTTATCTTTTATACATTATAAATAATGTAATAATACGATATTGTCCTATTATTTATAAATTTGTTTCCCAGTAATTTTTCTTTATATTTAATGCCCTCATGGGGTAGCAAAGTTAGGCCGTCATACTGTTTGCCCCAGTCCCCCCCCCCGGCAAATAATGTCATTTTTTTCTTAGTTAAATGGGACTTCGTTTGGTTTGTACCCTATTGAGTCAAGTGGCACCTTTTTTTGAAATGTGACTTTCGTCACTAAAGGTGATTTTCTTTTATTTTTATTTTATGTATTTTTGCCCTTAACGGGGCACGTTCAAGAGTAAAGAGAATACTTTGTTCAACGAAGAGGCACATTATGTGTTTAAAAGGAACATTTTGGCCTCTCACCTTAGTGCCCTCAGAGCTCTGGAGTGGCAAAACTTGGGCCCTCTCCCTCTTCTTTTCCGTGATAATATGGCCCCATTTTTATGTGCTCTTCAATCGACAAAAAAACGTATTTCGTGAGGGAACTTTCCGCGACGGTCGCGTTTTTTTCTTAATGCACCCTTTTCTATAGCAGAACTTTGCGTATATTAATGTGCATCATGACTCTGTGGGGTACTTGGTTGCAGTTACTTCTCAAAAATCGAACCTGGTATAATGCTCAGTAAAAAAAAACACGATTTTCCTGTATATTTATTTTATAATGTTTGTCCAAATCGAGATCTATTGTAGAAAATAGCACTTATGTATAATGGACATGAAATAAGAACTATTATCAGAGAAGACGAAAGTTTTACGATTGAAGATTTTTTTTTTCAAAAACGGGTGTGTGCTCCAAAGAAATTAGTATGACTGTCAGAACACCAATTATTATGAAATGAGGATCAAATAAACTATTTCCAAACAGAATTTCCATTTGTATTATTGTTCATAAGGAAACTACGTCTTTTTATCATGGCATCTCTGCCTTAAATAAAAAGGTTTGCTCATTGATTCTTACGGATTCGTTTGATCTATGTTCTTCATCCTTTTAACACACTACAATAAATTGAGAGTTGTCATTAGAGCCAGAATAGCACATAGCGAGTTTTACAACCTAAATTTCCAAATTTTCCCAAAACCGATCGCTTGCTACGCTCACTCGCGGAGTAGATGTATATATTTCATGTTTTAATCACAAAACCCCCTAAAAAAAGGTTTCGCTCATTTACATTATCGCGAATAAAAACAGATACTTCAAGCGTGCGTAATCTGACGGTGAAAATATCTGGATGCGCCCAATGCCGCCGCCCCTGTCAACAGCATATACGACAGGGACAGTAAACCATGTTGCTATCTGCGATAACCACTTATAGGCTGTCCTTTTTCAGTTATTACTACGACACTATTGATAATATTGATAATTGAAAATATGTACCATGTAAGACTACATTTTCGCTCTTTGGATTGCCTCCATTTCCACGGCACAGGGTTTTTTTTCACCATAACGAGATGGCGATGATTCCATCCGTTGCCTTCCGAGGACTCGAGAATTTATTGATACTGAAAGTGCATCATTAACGTCAATAACGGCATGATAACGGGATAGAGCAGAAGTGTGATCTTTCAGTCCATGTTCAGTCTAAACTTCAATTTAGAAGCACTAACTTCTGTCAAATCTTTAATACCGTTCTGAAAGTTTTGTTGTATCAACCCTCTAATGTAGAGATTGAGATATCAGGACTACTATCGGGTGCGAAACCTTCCCCTCGTCAAGTCGGTCAACGGTATACCACCAGGGGCATCCATCAATTTTTCGGGATGGTGGGCAAAAATGAAACAAATGTGAACATTTTTCGGCCCGCTGCGCGCGGTAAAATGTAATATAGAATTTAGCACGCAAAAAACGCGCCGAGAAATTGAAAATTGTGTTTGTTTAATTATATTTTTATGCTTGTTTAATGGTTTTGTAGTGCTTTCCAATGCTATTTAAACATCCTTGCATTACATAGTATGAATTTTTCAAATTGTTAAAATTATTATTATTATTATTTATTTATTTATTTTTTTGGGGGGGGGGTAAGTCGATATGTTTGCCCCTCCCCCACTAATCATGATTTAAAGACAGAAGTTAAGAATCAGCAAGGATTATAAATACTCTTCATATCTCATTTGTATGGAGAGGACGTACATGTGTCATTCATAGAATCAAAAGAATTAAAAGGAGTTCGATCCTGTCAACAGAATAATATCATCTTCGAGTTAAAATATAATTATTTAAATATTGTCATCGAATTTGTAGTTTTAATAATACACGGTAACTTGTCCTTTTATGGCTTGTACCTCATTGTGCGTGGAAACAAGCTTCCTCCACCGTTTTCCTAAACTTGCTATAGACTATTTGAAGAATCACAACCAGTTCTTTTTAATTTCAAAGGAAACAATGAGTAATAATGTCATAATTTGAAATCTAAGTCAACTAAGAGCCGTGTGCCTTCCTTTGCAGTGGGGTAAACAATACCTCATCTCATAATGATGAACCTTTAGAAATTAGGTGAAGAAAATTATGATGTGATTTCCAGAATATTATACAACTACTTAACGAACATATTAAATACTAACTTATAAATTATTTTAACAACGTAATCGAAATAAATAAATAAATAAATAAATCATTTAAGCACTTACTAGAAAAAAATAAACTAAACTAAACTTAACAAAATCGCTTTACCAAGATTATACAGAACCGGAAAGAACCCTATGGTCGTTAATTTCTTCAACATCATCGGCAATTTTTTTTTAATGGTTAGAATATTCTTTTCCCAACAAAATTATATAATGATATCCCTATCAAATCTTGGATGGATTCGATAAAAATACCTCGTCTTACACTGTAATTTCGATATGCATTCTAAACTTTCTCCATATGAAATGTATAGTGAAGCTTCAACCTTTTGACAGCAAAGAAAATTATTATGCGATTTCCAGAATATATACAATTATTACTTATAAAACACATTAAAAACTAATTATGCAATCATTTTAACACAGGCAATTAAAATAAAATCATTTCTGCTCTTACTGGAAAGAAAATTTGAACTAAAGAGAACACAATCCCTTTAATGAGATCATACAGGCCCAGAAAGAATGCAACACCTGCGATCGTTAATTTCTTCAACATGATAGACAAATGTCATTGTTTTTTTGCTGTAATAGTTAGAAAATTCTTTTTCCAACAAAATGATATAATAATTACTGCTTTAAATTATGGCATTTGGATCCTAGCGTCACTTTTGGGGGCGAATTGTCGCTTATAAATTCGCTCCACCTTTTTCAACAACATGCGATCCTGTCCAGTGCGGAGGATATTCTGCGTTAGGAGGCGTGGCGACTAGAATAAAAATAGACCTAGAAGTATAATCTCAGATAACAATAAAGGAGGGCATTATGCCTTTGTCTGATCAATCATAGGCCACGCGCATGAGACAAGCATTTGCGGCGTTCCGAATGACCACTGATAATGGCGTCGCATTTTGGGCGAATCAACATTGCGGCTAACAAAAATGTTCCTAGGATCAAACGCGCTTATCCAAAATCGCAATGAACAGGGTACCATTTTGTTGGGAAACGAATGTTGCTAACTAGATGATTTACACATCAAGGACCATTTTTGGCCGATGATGTTGAAGAAATTAACGAAAAATGGCAGGCTGTTGCATTCTCTGTTTTAGCCATCCTGTATATGTGACGTATTACTTGTCGCTTAATAGTGAAGGTCAAGCAAGCGTTATGATGGAAATATATCATGCAACTGGAAGCTGAGGCTTGATTCTAATATTGATATCATTTTGGGAGATTTCATCACGAACAAGCTAAAGATGATAACAAATATTTTCAGATTAAATTCTTTATTTTCGATATTCTGGTGAAGTGTTCCCTTTAAGTTTAAGGCCTATATCTTGTAAGTGATACCACATCTCTGGACTATACACAGTACTAGGGTTGTTCTATAGGGTCTATTCCCGCCATCTATCGGGTCAGAATGAGATGTTTTTATTGAAAATTTAAAAGGTAGCTCTCAAATGATTCGCCCATCTCAGGCGCCCCCTGTATTCTGCAGTGACTTGGGTGCCACGAAACTTTCATTTCTGGGTCGTGCGTCCCGTTACTACAAAAGGTTTTGAAAGCGGGGAGTCCTAGCGAAAAAAGGGTTTGCAGAGAATCAAATGGCCTTGGTTGAAACTTCTAGAACCCGAGAACTCTCTCTCTATCTATCTATCTCTCTCCTGGGGATTCTAAGGCGGGCCCCCTGGACCCACCCGTTAGAATGCGGTCAGCCCCTTTATCCAGCATAGCGGTTTCAGTGCGCCCCTGCGGAAAATCCTCTTTTTCTTCATTTTTATGGCACCTCTCCCCCGCTTGAAATTGATGGCTGACGGCGCGAATAAGTGCTCACATTGCGAGTTTTAATTTATTTTCCGATTTACTATTGAATAGAACCATCCACAAAATTGCCAGGTTTTCTTCGTGCACTTTTTCAAAAATTTTCCAAACCGCTCGCTCGCTACGCTCGCTCGGCGGAGATGTTTTCTTGACTAATCATGACATACATGCAAACACATATTTTCTGTAAAAATGACAATGAAAATGGTGATTTGCTACCTGCACAATTCCATTTGTGCTCACATTGCAGTTTTCAATTATTCCGATTTACTTTGAAAGAACACACTACAAAAGGCGAGTTTTCTTCTTGCACTTTTCAAAATTTTCCAAACCGCTCGCGGAATGTTGTCTTAACTAATCAAGACATACATGCAAACACATATTTTCTGTAAAAATCACCATGAAAATGAAAGATTTATTACAAAATTACCAAAAATTGGTTAATGGGTACACTTTAACAAGAAAACCTAGCATTTCAGTATATACTATACGCTTGGCGTACATGGTGCATTAAATTCATCATCTGAAAATACAATTTGGGTGAGTGACTGGGTGTATAGCTTAAATCAAAATCAGGTTTTTAACCCACATGTCGGCTGTTGATCCAATAAAATATGCATTTAATCTCAAATATTCTTAAACAAAAGGAAGAAAATATGGTCTCTCTGATTTGACTTAACCCGTTGACTACGAGATTATGTTAATCCCCATAGACTTTGTACAAGACCCATCCGGTTCCCGTAAGGAACGGGTTAATGTTGTTCCATGGATGAGAAGTTTAGTACAGATAAATGTTCTATACTGTCATTCAGACTCTACCGTTGAGATTAAGATTGACCATTACTATACCTGGTGACATTCCCTCCCCATGAAATGAGTCGCCTTACAGTAAACAACCACGTTTATTTCTGAGTCATGGATACATGGCTGCTGACCGATATACCATGAGATACATGATAATAATTTTGATCTTAAGTGAGAAGTGTACAAGAAATCAAACTAACTTTCATAACGGATATTCGTAGTTAACTATTGATTGTACCTTAATGCTCAAATTTAAAAACCAAAGAATAAAACTAAGTCCATTCGGAAATTCCGCTTAGTATTTATCAAGAAGTGAGAACATCGACAACTGGTATTTAATACCTGTGATATCTATTTTTATTATGATAAATTATGATGAGATATGAACAGTTGAAATATTATATGCAGTGATATAAAAATGTTTAGATCTAATGGTGTTTGTATTGCTACGACACTACTGATCCAACACTTTACCACGAGGTTTGAATACATATAGATATTTTACACTCCTCACAAACTTGGATGTCTGGTGTTCGGTTCGTCTCATTTTCATGACACAGGTATCTTCAAAATAACGAGATCGCGAATATTACACCCGGTGCCTTCCACGGACTGGGCAGTTTATGGTCCCTGTAAGTATTAACGTCAATAATGGGATAGAACAGAAGTCTGATCTTTCAGTCCAAACTGCAATCAACAATCACTTCCTCCAGTCAAATCTGTAATAACCTTAAGAAAGATACGTTGCATCAACCCTCTTGTAGGTTGAGATATCAGCATTACATTACATACATACATTACATACTAGCATTAGTGCTGGATGTGACAACTAAATGCCTCGGCTAACTGTATAATACTACGCTAATTAAATATGAAACCAAGCTAGAAATCTGTTATGAATAAAAATACATGTTTGATTGATAAGTATATTCGACTGGTAATGTAGTCATTAAAAGAGTTATCATGATGCAATTATTAAATGAAAATTTGAAATAAAAATCGATAAATTATGAATCGAACTTAAGGAATTCATAGTGCGGATTGTATAGATGAAATAAAAATAAGGTCAACAACCTAACCAATAAAGTATTCCTTTTATCTCAAATATTCCAAAACAAAAGGGAGAAAATATCGTTTATGTGAATCGACTCAATATCGTTCCAAGACTGAGAAGTTCAGTAAAGACAATTGTATTATACTCTTATCCACACTCTTAAGTAGAGACTGAGATTCAGCATTACTACTGGGTGCGACTCCATCCCAAGAAATGAGTCACCTGGCGGTACACTACTAAGTTAATCAGATGTTAACACAGGCTGGATATTTCTGAGTATAGAACAGAAAAACATAAGTGATTGATAGCTACATTTGACTAACACACCATCAGAAACAATCGTTTTGAAATCAAGTGAGACCTGTACATGCAATCAATGTAATATTCATAACACATTTATCGGCTGTTAATTAGTTTGCCTTTACGTTCGAATTTAAAAACACAAGTCGTTTCGATGATTTCACTCAGCATCTAACAGGGACAGAGGACTATTAATAAATTGTTTCGTTCTATCATGATAAACTGTAAGCAAATATGTGAACATGCAGTGCTATATTCTCTAGTTCTTATGATATTTCGTAGTTCAGAATATCAGTCTTTGGTCGGGTCTAAGCATTTATGACAGCGACAGTAGATCGATATGTACCCATTATCACAAAAAATGAAATAAATGATAGCCACATGTAGAATGTCGTTTTTAAGTTGTTGATACGACACTACTGATCCAACGGTCACCATGAGTTTACAAGTTTTAAATTTAAATATTTTATGCAGTGATATTTGCTTTAGTTCTAATGATCTCTCATCACACAGAATATTCAACTACATGTATATTCGTCAGCTCATACGACAGTGACACTATACCCATTATGTCACATGTTGCCTTAGGCGACATCCACATGTAGAGTACCGTTTTAAAGTTATTGCTACGACATTACTGAGCCAAGTCTTACTACGAAGTTACAACGCGTATATTCATATATTTCACACTGGCCACAAAACTTAACGTTTTCGGTTGGTTTCCTTTTACACGGCAAAGGAATCTGGGCAATAACAAGATAGTGACGATTCCATCCGATGCCTTCCAAGGACGGACAAATTTACGGCAGCTGTAAGTATGTGTTTAACATCAATAACGGGATATAGCAGAAGTGTGATCTTTCAGTCCAAACTGCAATCAACAAGCAACAAGTCAAATCTGCAGGCCTAATACCGTTTGAAAAGGTTCTTTGTAACCTCCTCTTATCTAGAGATTGAGATATCACGTTTACTACTGGTTGGGACTCCTTACCACGAAATGAGACGGCCAACCTAATAGTTATACCACTTCGTTAATTCGATATCAAAACAAGTTTGAAATTTCTCAGTTAAAATAACTATTTGATTGATAAATATATTTGACTGATATCAAGTCAGATATGACCATTAAATAATAAATGATGATTTAGTCGTTAAATTATTAATCACGATACAATCATTAAATGAAAAATCAAATTTAAAAGAGGTTGAATTTTGGCTGTTGATCCAATAAAGAATGTTTTTGTCTGAAATGTTCTGAAACATAAGGAAGAAAACATCGACTCTCGGATTCATTCATCAATATCATTCTGAGACTGAGTAGTTCACGAAAGATAACTGAATTTAACTGTTATCCGCACTCTCAAGTGGAGACTGAAGCATTACTACTGGGTGCGACCCTTCCCCACGAAATTAGTCGCCTTACGTACCATACACCACCATGTCAATTTGATGTTAACACAAGCTGTATATTTCTGGGTCCTGGACAGTAACATTTGACCGATGTACTATCAGATGCATGTGTCATTATTTCGATTGCAAGTGGGAAGTGTACAAGATATAAAAGTAAACTTTATAACTGATATGTCGGTTGTTAACTATACATTGTACCTTAACGCTCAAAATTTAAAAAAAAAAACCGAAAAACGAAGTCGTTTCGCTGATTCCACGTAGTATCTTACATGAACTGAGGACGTCAGGAACATGTAATGCCTGTGATATTCAATTTTGCCATGATGGTAAACTTTGATCATATATGAACAATTGAACTATTTTATGCAGTGATATATGCTTTAGTTCTAATGATCTCTCATCACACAGAATATTCAACTACATGTATGTTCGTCAGCTCATACGACAGTGACACTATACCCATTATGTCACATGTTGCTTTAGGCGACATCCACATGTAGAGTACCGTTTTAAAGTTATTGCTACGACATTACTAAGCCAAGTCTTACTACGAAGTTACAACGCGTATATTCATATATTTCACACTGGCCACAAAACTTAACGTTTTCGGTTGGTCTCCTTTTACACGACACAGGTATCTGGACAATAACGAGATAGTGACGATTCCATCCGATGCCTTCCAAGGACTGACAAATTTATGGTACCTGTAAGTATGTGTTTAACATCAATAACGGGATATAGCAGAAGTGTGATCTTTCAGTCCAAACTGCAATCAACAAGCACTAACTCCAGTATCTGTAATACCGTTTGAAAAGATTCTTTGTAACCTCCTCTTATCTAGAGATTGAGATATCACGTTTACTACTGGTTGGGACTCCTTACCACGAAATGAGACGGCCAACCTGATAGTTATACCACTTCGTTAATTCGATATCAAAACAAGTTTGAAATTTCTCACTTAAAATAAATATTTGATTGATAAATTTATTTGACTGATATCAAGTCAGATATGACCATTAAATAATAAATGATGATTTAGTCGTTAAATTATTAATCACGATACAATCATTAAATGAAAAGTCAAATCTAAAAGAGGTTGAACTTTGGCTGTTGATCCAATAAAGAATGTTTTTGTCTGAAATGTTCTGAAACATAAGGAAGAAAACATCGACTCTCGGATTCATTCATCAATATCATTCTGAGACTGAGTAGTTCACGAAAGATAACTGAATTTAACTGTTATCCGCAATCTCAATTGGAGACTGAAGCATTACTACTGGGTGCGACCCTTTCCACGAAATGAGTCGCCTTACGTACCATACACCACTATGTCAATTTGATGTTAACACAAGCTGTATATTTCTGGGTCCTGGACAGTAACATTTGACCGATGTACTATCAGATGCATGTGTCCTTATTTCGATTGCAAGTGGGAAGTGTACAAGATATAAAAGTAAAATTTATAACTGATATGTCGGTTGTTAACTATACATTGTACCTTAACGCTCAAATTTAAAAAAAAAGAAGGAAAAAACGAAGTCGTTTCGCTGATTCCACGTAGTATCTTACATGAACTGAGGACGTCAGGAACATGTAATGCCTGTGATATTCAATATTGCCATGATGGTAAACTTTGATCATATATGAACAATTGAAATATTTTATGCAGTGATATTTGCTTTAGTTCTAATGATCTCTCATCACACAGAATATTCAACTACATGTATGTTCGTCAGCTCATACGACAGTGACACTATACCCATTATGTCACATGTTGCTTTAGGCGACATCCACAGGTAGAGAACCGTTTTAAAGTTATTGCTACGACATTACTAAGCCAAGTCTTACTACGAAGTTACAACGCGTATATTCATATATTTCACACTGGCCACAAAACTTAACGTTTTCGGTTGGTCTCCTTTTACACGACACAGGTATCTGGACAATAACGAGATAGTGACGATTTCATCCGATGCCTTCCAAGGACTGACAAATTTACGGTACCTGTAAGTATGTGTTTAACATCAATAACGGGATATAGCAGAAGTGTGATCTTTCAGTCCAAACTGCAATCAACAAGCAACAAGTCAAATCTGTAGGCCTAATACCGTTTGAAAAGGTTCTTTGTAACCTCCTCTTATCTAGAGATTGAGATATCACGTTTACTACTGGTTGGGACTCCTGACCACGAAATGAGACGGCCAACCTCATGGTCATGATAGTTATACCACTTCGTTAATTCGATATCAAAACAAGTTTGAAATTTCTCACTTAAAATAAATATTTGATTGATAAATATACTTGACTGATGTCAAGTCAGATATGACCATTAAATAATAAATGATGATATAGTCGTTAAATTATTAATCACGATACAATCATTAAATGAAAAATCAAAATAATTATTGAATGTTGGCTGTTGATCCAATAAAGAATGTTTTTGTCTGAAATGTTCAGAAACATAAGGAAGAAAACATCGACTCTCGGATTCATTCATCAATATCATTCTGAGACTGAGTAGTTCACGAAAGATAACTGAATTTAACTGTTATCCGCACTGTCAAGTGGAGACTGAGATTAAGCATTACTACTGGGTGCGACCCCTTCCCCACGAAGTGAGTCGCCTTACATACCATACACCACCACGTCAATTTGATGTTAATACAAGCTGTATATTTCTGGGTCTTGGACAGTAACATTTGACCGATGTACTGTCAGATGCATGTATCATTATTTCGATCGCAAGTGAGAAGTGTACAAGACATCCAAGTAAAATTCATCACTGATACAGTGTGTATCAAAAAAAAGGTAATCCATGTTTAGAGCTAAAATATTGCCTACTATTATAGAGATTTATAAGTATAATACCCATAAAGAGCAACTTTTCCCCTTTCCAATGATACCTCACTTGCATCACTGGTGTCATGCATGACCAAGTAAATTGCTTTTGAAGAGAACAATGTCAAGTCACACTTTTTCCAAGTTTTGGCATAGCTTGCATGAAATATGAGATTAGCTCTCATCTTTAAAACATGAACCCATTCATCGGTGTCTTCATTCTTTCAACATTGACCCAAACTTGGAAAAAGTGTAACTTGACATTGTTCTCTTCAAGAACAATTTACTCAGTCATGCATGGCACTAGTGATGCAAGTGAGGTATCATTGGAAAGAGGAAAAGTTGCTCTTTAGGGATATTATATTTATAAATCTCTATAATAAATATATTTAGCAATATTCTAGCTCTAATCATGGATTACCTTTTTATTGATACACACTGTATGTCGGTTGTTAACTATAGATTGTACCTTAAAGGCAGTAGATCTCATTTGCAAACATCCCCGCAGACCAGGAAAAGCTAACCCATGCCCTTAGGCTATTGATGAAGGGCATGTGAGTGAAATCTGGGGGTCAGTAACTAGCTAGAATTTGACAAATGCGAAAGAAAAACAATAGCCGTCTAGTGTACGTTCTATGGTAGGAATATTTTTTCCACGCGAGAAAAAACGGTCACTATAATTCCACTAAAACTGAGTTTCCAGCTCCTATATTTTGCAAAAGGTTCCCAGATGACATTTTCTTCTAAATGCCATTGTATTTACCCAATGTTAGTTTTTAGGTATGCAAAAGAGATCCACTGCCTTTAACGCTCAAATTTAAAAACAAAAGAATAAATCAAAAGTTCTTTCGAAAATTCCACTCTTCTATCAAGAAATGAGGACATCGAAAACTGGCTATTGTGATATTTATTTTTATTATGATAAACTATGATCAGATATGAACAGTTGAAATATTATATGCAGTGATATAATAATGGTTAGATCTAATGGTGTTTGTATTGCTACGACACAACTGATCAAACTCTTGCCACGAGGTTTCAACATGTATATTCAGATATTTTACACTCCCCATAAACTTGGGTGTCCGATGTTCGGTTCGTCTCATTTTTATGACACAAGTATCTTCAAAATAACGAGATCGCGAATTTAACATCCGGTGCCTTCCAAGGACTGGAGAGTTTATGGGAGCTGTAGGTATATCATTAACGTCACGAACGGGATAGAACAGAAGTGTGATCTTTCGATCGAAACTGATATCAACATTTACAACTGATCCTACAGGTCCTAGTCTCGTAATTCTAACCGTCAGAATCGCAAATAACCTGACATCTTCCCGGCCAATGGGGGAGAACTTTCTATCCCCATTGTTGCAAATCCATTTCGAAATGTTTGGGGGGGGGGGGTCATCCATTGGGGACACTGCACTGTTGTATTATAGGGCTATGTAGAATTCCAAAATCGGGGGGGGGGGACATGTCCCCCGTCCACCTTGGATTTGCACCCATGCTTAGCCCACCATCCTCGCTCCGTACCCGCTAACGACGCCTGTGCATAGTAGGATACTAAAGTATCGTTATCAGTTCTCTGCGGGTTATAGAAAGTCAAAATCATTCTATAACCCACACTCTAGCGGCCAATGCTTGTTTTGTTACCATGGAAATAGCCCTGACCAATCAAATTGATCGTTACAAAATTACAAACGGTTACGCAGTGTTTTATTTTCCTTGCATTCCCCGCAATTCTGGGACCGCAACGGAAAATTTGAATTACAGTTAACTACGGCAGGGAATCCTAGTGACAATTTTTTTCTTGGGTTACCCGCTTCGGGGTATAGTACGACGAAAATGTACCATTGCGCAACCCGCTGCGGGTTGAATATTAGCAGTCAAAAATATAAGCAGTAAAGCGGTGTGTCACGTGAGTGAAACCTTTTTTTTTT
>JZLH01S0081187.1:61675-75502 GCA_001188425.1 Eucidaris tribuloides | reverse complement strand
AAAACTTGTTGCATGATTATACTTGTGTGTTCCTATCAAATTACAGTACTGCTGAGTGCTGATATCAATGATATCAGAACATCAGAAGGCTTCGTTACGGTTGTAGAAATATAGGCCTAAATTTCATCTTTCTTTGACTTGAAAATCTATTGATGTCTGAAGCGCTCGTTCGCTTCGCTCACTCACGCATACATTCCTATTATTAGAAGAAGCAATACTTCTTATAGTTGTATCAGTAGCGGATCTACAAGGGTGGGGTTTAGGGGGTTTAAACCCCCCCCCCCCACCCTGGGCTGTCAAGTGAAGAATTTGTATGTTCTTATTATGTTAGTAGATGTCAGGAAAACCAAAAGGTATTGCAAAATTTGTTTTAAAAAACAGTGCAAAACAAATTTTCATACACAATTCTCACATTTTTGGCGCGCTTAGCGTGCAAACATATTTAGTTTTCAAATTTTCGGGGCGCTTTGCTCGCAAACATACGCATTTGAAAAATTTCATACACAATTCTAAAATTTTCGGCGCGCTTCGCGCGCAAGCATACGTAATTTTAAAATTTTCGGCGCGTGCGCGCAAACATATCCAATTTTCTTGACTTTCTCCCATCACCACTCGCTCAAAAAAAACCCTTACCAAAAAGCTAGATCCGCCCCTGCGTATTAATTATTCAGTATCATCGTAAATCATCAAACTGTTATCATTATCATTACAAAACATGAATAATGTCGGTACGTTGGGAGTTTGTCGGTACATTCGGGTGCCTTGCCCCCCCCCCCCCCATGGCAAAAAGCTGGCTACGCTACTGCTATTCACTACATCCAGTGATTTTCCAGTCAGATTAGAAATTAAATGCAAGCTCCTAAATTGTTTTGGTATGTTCTGACTTTCCTTTAACAATTCAAACTTTGTTATGTAAGAATCAAACCTATCAGTTGATTCATCAAACTTGCCCACCTTAAACTTGATCCTACTGAACTCAAGAGGGCGATCGTCTGTTTTCGCATTTTCTGCTTTAATTTGAGCCAAGCGCAATTCATTAGCTTCCTTTTCACGTTCTCGCTCTCGCTCACTCTCCATTGATTCTGTGACAAACTTACTTAATTCGCCACCACCGAGTCCCATCTCTCTCCCTAAAATAGAAAACTCCTTCATTTTCTCTACACTAGTCATCCTGACTAAATTCTAAATCCTAACCTGACTTGAATTGTGAAAGGTGTCCGCCAATGAAAGTAACAAAACCTCCAACCTGGCAACCAAATGCCGAACCCTAGTACAAGTACGTACCGCACTAGAAATTGTATCTCCACGAGCATACAACCACGCGAACAACAAAGCCCACTTTACACATAAACATTCAATGTCTGTATCATTCAACACTTGCTACCATGCCAACGAATAACCTACTCGCAAGAATAGACAGTAACTATGTGAATTAAGAACGATGGTTCTTCCCGACATATCCGTTATCCTAACGACCAACAGCCCACTAGGCCTATATCATAGCCTTAAAGCAGGGTTTGCTTTCCTTAATCGCCGTTTACCCGGCCGTAAAACGAACTATGACAAAAGGTATAATTATACCTATATTTTCCTAACGAAAATTTTCCCACAATAATTCACTGTACTATCCTTACCTAACAATTTAGGCACACATACAAATTCAAGCATAGCAAGCATGAATAGTACCAAGGCTTGAGGCTTCAGTACACACCTTGGGGAGAAAACACTTTGATATATGCAATTCATAGAGCATACACACCACACCACATATGTAGTTATGTTTTGAATATTCAAACTGATCTCAGCTTTAAAGGATAGCTCTGGAGCAAAGATATTTCCAAATAAATAGCAGTGAGTCTCGG
Source organism: Eucidaris tribuloides (assembly GCA_001188425.1). Lineage (NCBI taxonomy): Eukaryota > Metazoa > Echinodermata > Echinoidea > Cidaroida > Cidaridae > Eucidaris > Eucidaris tribuloides. The sequence goes on along the minus strand of JZLH01S0081187.1, from coordinate 73,640 downwards.
TGGGACCTCCAAAATTGTCACGTGAGTGAACTTTTTTTCTGACCCACAGCTAATTTACAAACTCAAATGAATAATCATCTGAGACAATTGAATAAAATTATGTTGGAAAATTTAATAATCATCTTTGCTCTTTCTTCACAATCTTTCAAGAAAATGTTGAACATTCAAATAAATTAATTACAAACATACAATACGTATCTTAAATAATATGGTGAGGCTTCTGGTTCGGTTAGCTGATGACATCGCCACGCCCGGGTTGATTAGTTGACTTGACGGAAAGGCTCCCTTCACACCAGCGTCTAATTTGAAGTCGTCGAGCGAATGGGTTGAGATCGAAGACGGCAGCTTGCTGGGTATCGCACCTCAAATCTTGCCTCGATAAACCGCTGCCCTAACGGAGATGTGCTCATGACTGATATCTAAAATGCTCTCCCCGATTGCCTAAATTTTCCCTATACTTATACCCTATCCTAATAAAAGATTTATATTGAGGAGAGATAGAACTATGTAAAAACAGATGGCTGTCCTAGGCAATTACATTCCCTGCTTGGGTAAATGAAAACAGAACTTTCTGGAAACTGAATATATTAATATCTAATTGGGACAATGTACAATGCTCTTAGATACTATAGAAATTGATTTGAATGGCCCAGACTTCCTGAGACCTAAACAATACTAATGTATACAGTGACCAAGCTTCATCAACCTACACTGTCTATTTTCTATGTAAATTATCATTAAAGTTCCTTCACCTTAGATAAGTCCTAATAAAAAATGATAAATTTCTTTCCTGACAATCCCACACCACACTACACAGGCGTACACTGACATCACCACACTATATCTCAATCTCGACGGAGCCAACTATAGAATGCTTTTGATACGTGAAGAGTCCACCAAGCACCACCATTCAGGTTCGATTCCTCGATTTCGTGATACATGGGACGAGTGACTCTGGATTTAAAGTATACAATGGACCCTCTTCGTCATCCAGTGTATTATCAACAATTGTTGGCTATGATTTGCCGGATTCAGTATCCTGTACTGGTAACGTTACAACCCTTTGGTATCACCCACATTCGGAGACCAGAGGACGGGGGGCGAAGTTTGTTGTAAATGCTGTATTTGGAGGTTTGTATTAAATGCTACCGTGTGTATACTTATACCCCATCAATTACAAGAGAAAGGTCTCCAGGGAAAAATCAGGTTATCTTGTGATTTTGTTTATCTTGAATGACCTGGTGATGTCAATGTGTAATACCAAATTGTGAAAATATATGACAAACCACAAACGATCTTGCACCTATTTGTCGTCAACGCTATATACGGAGGTTTGTACCATGGGTCGCAAGGTTTTATTCCGTTTGGTCAAGCATATCAGTAAGTCGAACTATGGATACATATCATGCCTTACTTCTGTATAATTGTACAATATCATCGCTCATCGACAGAACTGTACGTAATCTTTGTATATCCAGTGTGGATCTATGAGGAGGAGAAAATACTATGATAGACGGACTGAAAAAAAATCAAAATCTGCCTGTCCACTCGAATGAAAGTAATCAAACTCCAATTATCGAACTATTGTATAAGCGAAAATCCCGGCAGTAATCTACAAGTTGTGATAGTTTTTTTTTTTTCTCTCAGAATTTGACCTGGTATTTCGTACCAGTGACTGAAATATTGTTTCGCAATTTGATTTACGAATACATTTGACTTGTCAGCAATTTAAGCCAGAAAATGTAAATATTTATTCATGCACTTGTTTCGGCATCTGTTTATGTATTTATATATATTGATAAGTGCTTTTTATATTGATTGACTGTATCTACATGTTGTTTTATTTGATTTATTTATTTTGACCATGCATTATAGACCAAGAAGGCGCCAAACATAATTGTTCAGTTCATATCAGATCTAAGAGATACAAAGCTTTCAAATTACATTTAGAAATTGCATATTTATTTCAAAAACCTTGACAATATATAATACTTCTCTATTTATTTATCGTAATTTTGTATATGTGTGAAAGAATTAATAAAACAAAACACGAGCATTCAAAGAAAATACTTAAATAACCTCATGCACACCATGAATCCAGCATATAAAAATATACGACTAATGCATCTTACACTTACATGGCCACATAAATTTCCTTAACTTAGTTCGACTCACTGAAATGTTTATATAATGGGAACCACACTATGTCCCATGGTACAAACCTCCGTATATGGCATTCACGACAAACTTCGCTCCACGTCCAGACGTCTGCGTATCTGAATTGTAGTAGATGGTTGTGGCGTTGCTGGTAGATGACACGGGACTTGGTGTAGTTGATGCAAAAAAGTACTCCCCTTCTACCTCTACGAATGCTGAACCGCGCAGGTCCAAATCAGTGATGTTAACCAGAATGGTAGTATCAGACGGGCTCCTTACATACCAGTAGCATTCATACCAGGCTTCCGTCGAGATTAAGGATAGTGGGGTGTTGTCAATGTAAGACTGCGAACAGAGCTGTCCAATACAATACTGCCGCCGCATGAAGACACCACATCGGTATTGCCAAATCTGAGCGTCTGTTGAAATATGGGGAGGCATATGTAAAATCAGTGTCAGTCTCACCTTTCTGTAAATAAAGCTAGCATATTTAATAATTAAATTATGTTTACCCAAAATAACATTAACGTTGTTTCACGGTTATAACTAAGCGGCTGTAATATTATCAATATGGTTTGATGAGCTAACACACACGGTTGCTAGATTTCTCAGACTACTTGATTGTTCCTTCACCTTACCTGAAATACTAACATGCGGCCAGAAATCCACGTCCGTTGGTACCACTGTTGCCGTCATAAAGGTAGAGCGTCAGTGCTTCACGTGATGAAACAAATGGTGATATATCTACATCTATATTGCCTTCAAGTCGTGAGACGTAATAGCTCCAACCGGTAGATGATGGATGGTCATAGATGCGAAGAACTTAAATTTGTAAGCTGAGTGTACGTCCCGCAATGTCAGTCGAACCTGCTTTCTCAAAGGAACATTTATTATATATTGACAACTCTTTGATTGACTTGTAAATCTTTCATTATAGTTCGGTGTTTTGACGGTAACGTGATCATTCCATGACAATGGTCCGTTCCAACTGCTCGATATCAGTTAATTAATGCATCTGTGTTATTATTGGTGATAAAGCAAGTTAAAGACCCTATATAGCATTGTGGAAGACCCGAAAAATGTTAAATCTCGCTGTCTAAAATATTTGACAGTGTTTGAATGGACAAAAAACACCCTACACCACGGCGATCGTCTAGCCAGGTATGCAGTCACTTTTAAAATATGCACAGATAAAAATTGGCACATGACTTATTCTCGGCCGATTGAAATTCTGCAACTCAGCAGTCTATGGGGGACTCTCAATGACTTTTACTTTTTTAAGGTACTAAATGATTTTGAACTGTATTTCATTTCAGGGTCTTTATTTTTTAGACCTAACCAAAGACACTAGTAACATATGAAATCATTTAGCTCACATTTTTTTAAATGGAAATATTGTTATACAATGCCATTAACCCTAATTAACCGCGCTATTTTGAAACTGCATAGCCCGGGAATGGGGCGGGGGGGGGAGAGATCTCGGCCGCGGATCGTGCGATCGCCGCGAAAATTTGCATGCACATAGAACCGGCTGAAATCTTTTAAGACTTTATACTTAGATTTTTAAAAAACATATAATTACTTTATTTTGAATAATTAATTATGCAAATTTATGCCTAAAATCATATCTTTGCTGATAACTCACTTTGAAAAGCTGGTAGAATGTTACTTTTTGGTGAAAATATTCTTTTTGACATCTCTCACATTTATCCACGAAAAAAAATTGCCGATTCAGTATCAATTTCTTATGTATTTTATTGTTTCATGTTTTTTTTATGTATTTCTTTGTTTTTTTCAACCTTTTGTTTTTATTATTTTTCGATAAGGTTTGTTAGGGACACTTTTATGATCATAAACAACATAAAATTAAATCATTTCAAGCACAAAAGTAAAAAAAACATCATACATTTGTGAATTTTGCTTAAAAACACAATTTGTATTGAAATTGTACACAAAATCATGCGTTTGAACCGATTTGGTGCTGACATGCACATAAAAAAGTTGCGCAGGCGTCGTAACGGTGTGACCGATTTTCGCAAGCATGGTCTCAAAAGATGCGCACGACTTAAAAGTAAAAAGTCAGTGACGGGCGGTCAAAAAAATTCGCATAGCGGATTTGTCGCGAACTTTATCGGGGGGGGGGCTATATTAGCCCCCTCGCCTGGCTAGATAGGGTTAATCTTAAATAGAATACCATACGGACAATGAATCGATATGTAGCGAGTAACGATACTGATTTTTTTGGGAGTTTGGGATATTACATGTTTATAAGAAAGGAGAAGCCATGTACATGGTATTATTAGTTGTCAATAGGGTGTATTGGGATGACACAGGAATTGCAATTTGACAAATTTCAGAGTGTTTGGTTTACATTTGGTTCTCTTTTGAAGCCAGGTCTAACCGAAAAAACCCTGTCAAATACCAACAGATATAACATGTTCTATACTGCAGTCTGATTGGTCAATTGGATTTAGCACCTTTTGGAATGAAACTGATTTGGATTTAGCTCCTTTTGGAATGAAACATGCTTTTGCACCTAAAAATTTTTCATCTCCCTGCTGAAATTTTTCAATGAAATATAATGCATATTGTTCCATGTATGAAATCAATGTTTAAACAAAAAAATAATTTTGATAAAATATGGATTTAGCTCCTTTTGGAATCAAACTCTTCATTTCCACACTTATTGACAAGCACCTGTGTGAAAATATGAATTATGCGTCAAGCTATGCATAAATGAGAAAGCATTAAAGACAATATATCACTTTTCAAAAGTCACAGGAGTCATCTCGTATGCCAAAATATTGGTCAATAATGACATTTTTGGCTTTGTTCATAAAGTGTGCTCGTTCAACCTTGACATAGTCACAACCTCTTATATTCGTACAACATGTAAAAATATGTTTTGCTGAAAAATACTGGATTTTAATTATTTCAATAAACTTAATGGTGTTTACAATTTCAAAATTGAGAAATGTGGAAATTTTCGTATTGAGCTCATTGAAGCGTAAAATATGCGTAAAGCGCCAAAGGAAGTGTAAGGGGATCAATCGATAGATGATTAACATAAAGAGCGCTCAATCATTCACAAGAAACAAAATTTGTCAAAATCCTGCATCACAAATTCCCAAAATTGACCCTTGTGACTTTTGAAAGTGACATTTTTGCCTTTAATGCATGCTCACTCATGCATGGCTTGACGGATCAAGCACATTTTTATACGTAAATTTGTCAATACGTGTAGAAATACCCCTGCCTAATTATTTTACTTAAACTTATTTCGTTAAAAAGTTATGGTAGTTTGAAAAAGGGGGATAGTTACTTTTTTTGTTGTGTTTATATTATGACCTATGATACAAACCTCCGTAAATGGCATTTACAACAATCTTCGCTCCACTTCCGGACGTCTGCTTATCTGAGAAGTAGTAGATGGTCGATACGTTATTGGTAGATGACACGGGACTTGACAATGTCGTCCCACTGAAATCATAAGCACTGGGAGAGTGTCCCTCCACATACCATTCATTGTTAATTATTCTCGCTGGTTCAGTGTGCATCCATTTTGCTGGATACGGAACGCCATACAATAAAGTGGTGTGCGTACACTAACCTATCTGCATAGGAAGAAGTGAATCAAGTTATCAACCTTTCTTCAGTTTGATTTGATTTGATTTGACCCCCCCCCCAAAAAAAAAAGGGGGGAGTCATTTCTTAGACTTTAGCATAAGATAAAATCACTCATTGATTTATAGTTTCCCAAATCGTTTGCTTGCTCAGTTCAGTTGCAAAAATGGCTTGATATATATGCCAACAATAAGCCATAGTGATGATAGAAAAAACAAAAGATGAACTGAGATTTTCTGACGCCACATGGACAATTAATATGCAGATGGGTCACAGCAGATTATTTGTGAATATTCCAAAAAAAAATACGTGGTGGTAGACTGATAAGTTGAGTAACTCCTTTTAAAAGACACATTCAAATCAACATCCTGCAAGTGACTTATTCCTTTACTGTTAACATATAAGCTATTCATTAGGAGTGCGGGTTCGACTGACGTTGAGGGACGCACAGACAGCTACGAGCAATGAATATGTTCAGATCTATGACCATCCATCGTCTATCTCTGGCAGCTACCAAGTCTCATACCTTCAAGACAATGTAGATGTAGATATATCACCATTGGTATCATCACGTGGAGCAATGACGTTCAGGCTTTACAACAATAACCGCAATACCAATGGACGGGGATTTCTTGCCGATGTCAGCATTTTAGGTAGGGTGAACGATTAATAACAAAGTTTCAAATCTAGCAACCCCATATTGTGAAAAACGCATTTAGAGCATTGTGGTAATGATATTACATATGTAAGGAATATGAGCAAACGTTAACATAATGGTAGCCTAACCACGCACGAACAATCCTTTTACAATTAAAGCAAATACGTGCCAACTATCAACTCAAACAGTTCTTGTTATGCTTCCAAATGTGTTGGTTGTAGTTCACATATCTCCAAGAATCAGGGAATACAGGGAAATTACAACATTTACAATGCAAATGAGCCATAACATTTAAATTAGTGCAAACAATTTAATATAAAGTAAATTTGATTAACTAATTTCAGCCTTTGATTGGTAATATATATACTGACAAGAAGCATTGTACAGAGCCATGCCTAAATAAGATCACCGGAACAAATTTCTCAAACGCGCCAAGAATATTATTGGCAAATAGAAAAAAAAACTGTGTTACACTACCTTGATAATCAAAATGTGTTCCTAGTTTCTTAAACAAGATTTATGTAGCCGATGTTTTGAGTATAATTGTGGATACATTAATTGAAGAAAGCTAGAATGACACTGATTCACATACACGTCTTCCCATACTTCACACAGATGCTCAGATTTGGGAACCAACCGATGTTGTGTCTTCGTGCGGCGGCAGTATTGTATTGGACAGGTCTGTTCGCAGTCTTAAATTAACAACACCCCACTATCCTAATCTCGACGGAGCCTATTATGTGTGCTTCTGGTATGTGAGGAGCCCGTTGGATACAATCATTCAGGTTGGTTTTACTGATTTCGACTTGCGAGGTTCAGCATACGTCCGGGTATACAATGGTCCGTCTGACTCGTCTCCAAGAGTACTGCACGCTACAGGGTCGACCAAGCCAGATGATGTGTCTTCTACCAGTAACGTCACAACCATCGTCTACAATTCAAAGAGGCAGACGTCTGGACGTGGAGCAAAGTTTGTCGTGAATGCCATATACAGAGGTTTGTACCATGGGGCATGATGTTGTTCTCATTACATGCAATTTTCAGAAAGTCGAACTTAGTTAATCAAACTAGTGGTGCAACGTGTATTACTGTTTGATGATAAATGAATGGAACCTATAAATTTGTATTGTGCGTTCATGATGTGCAGTGTATGTACAAGTTGAAAGTTTACTTATAAACTAGAGTAGACTCTCTTCATAACAAACGTAAGAATTAAAAATTACTTTATTACAACGAGATTTTGGTTTATCAGCGTTCTATATAATGAGAGTGTATTGTGTTTTAAGTTACACTTCGTTTCGCTCACTGATGATCAGAATGTTCATGTGAATGTTCGATTAAACTGAATTTCTTTAAATTGTGCTCTTTTCAATCAACAACATTTTAAAGAAACAAAACATCGATAGGTAATTTGAAATACCTGTGAATGATTTCATTAATCCTTTCATTGTATTTCGCTCTATTCATTTGACCGCAAACAAAACGTCCCAGAAATGGCGTCTTATTGTAAAGTATATGAATAAACAATAAAAAAAGAAGGTGCACCCATCGTAAGGTGTTGCAACTTCCTTAAAACATTAATCGTATGCCAATTTTTCCATTTATCTCCTAAACCACAATTACATACAATATGTATTGAAGTTGTTATTGCAATATAATTATTCATTACATTGCATTAAATTAAGAATCATAGTGGCTTTAACTTACATTTTCAGATGCCTCATAATGTTATGTTGTAGTATATTGTTGTATGTTACGTTATGCTGTTTTTTGTGAATTCGTTATGTATGTACTGAAAAACTGCAGAAATCAAATCAAATCAACATAAAATATGAAATTCATTTATGAAGTGCCCATGAATAAATGAAAGCAAACTTTCGAAATGACAGAGACTGTCCTAAAGGTAGGCAATTAAATTGCATTTTTTTAAAGTTATAAGTAATCATAATTGGTTCTAGGACATCTTTTCCCTGGATAAAATATTTTCCGGACAATTACCTCAGATTATCAACTCCCAAAACAATTACACAAAGGGCAATTACTCCCAGGATAATTTCCATAACTCTAGTAAATAATTTTTTTATATGCATCAGGACAGTACCAAGTGTCCCAGAAAAAAATATACACTTTTAAAATGCCCCCCCCCCAAAAAAAAAAATCCTTTCGTATATTTAACAAATTTCATATATACGGAAAGCTGAAAGTCTCTTCTTACATATGGCACCACAAAGTCTGAAATTGGTTTGAAATTGGTTCATGCTTGAGTGAGCACTGCACACTTTTGTAAAGGACATGAATATTAGATTACGCAAGAATTGGCATTCCACTGTTATAGCAGATTCAAGCTTTCTTTGATTATGTGTGGAGCTAGGTGGGGATTGGGATATGTTCATTAATTTTTAATGACTTTTTAAGATAGAGTGAAACCGTTAACATTGATGATTATTCATCTACCAGCTACCGTGTCTCTGAACTTCTAGGCAACAAAGATGTACGGTAGATATATCGACACTACTGTCATATTTAGGGACGTGCATACAGCAAACGGTGAATATGTTTACATCTATGACCATCCATCATCTACCAGCAACCAATTATCATGGCTTATAGGCAACATAGATGTAGATATATCACCACTGGTGTCATCACGCAGAGGACTGACGTTCTATATCTATGACGGCGACAGTGATAGCAACGGACGTGGATTTCTTGCCGATATTAGCATTTCAGGTAAGGTGAACGAACATTAACTGGGTTGTAAATCTAGTAACTGCATATTATGAAAAACTAACTTAGCTTATTATGGTAACTATATTATGTATGTAAGAATTATGAATAAGAGCATAACAAAACGTAAACATAAAGGTAGCCTTACCACGCATGAAAAAAACAATTGAGGCAAATACTTGCGAAATATATCATATCAGCAATTCCTTGTTACAGTTTTAAATTTGGTAGGTATATATACAGATCTTGAAGAATGTAACATGACTGTGGCATTATAATGAAAGTAGAACATTGATTTGCAATATGAATCCCTAAAATTTACTAATAATAATTCAATGAAAATTGAGTAACGTTTACTGGTTTCAACTTCTGATTGGTCGCGTTTTTGTCTAAAAGAGGTATCAAACAAAAGTTGCCTAAATAAGACTACCGAAACAATGCCCTTGATGAATAAATGATGTAACGACATTTTAAGTACAAATCGCTAGCCACAAACAACCGGAATCAGAATGTCAAAGGGCTACGGTACCTTGTTAATGTTACCTTGTGTCTGAGTTAGGACTCGATGGAAACATATTTATTACTATCACGTCGATCACTAATGGTTGCTAAACATCGTGTCGAATTCTGTTGGGAAACATAGTCTCCGTATTAAATGTGACTGTTGATATATTAATGGAAGAAAGTGAGAATGTCATTGATTCACATAATGCCGTCACATATTTCACACAGACGCTCAGATATGGGAACCAATCGAAGTTGTGTCTTCGTGCGGCGGCAGTATTGTATTGGACAGCTCTGTTCGCAGTCTTACATTGACAACACCCCACTATCTTAATCTCGACGGAGCCTTCTATACGTGCTGGTGGTATGTAAGGAGTCCGTCTGATACTACCATTCAAGTTCGTATCACTGATATGGACCTGCGAGGTGGAGCATACGTTGCTGTAGACGATGGAAATGGATGGACAGGTGACAGGACAGGAACGACGTTGCCAGATCCCGTGTCTTCTGTCAGAAATACTGCGGCCCTCTACTACATTTCAGATCGGCAGACGTCCGGACGTGGAGCAAAGTTTGCTGTGAATGCTATATACGGAGGTTTGTACCATGGGACACGACTGCGTTCTCATGAGAATTCAATATTAAGTAAATCGGGCTAAGTGGTATAAAGGTTTGATGATGAATCAAACCAACAATCAGTATGAAGGTTTGATTAAAATTACTTTGATTTATTCTTGCTCGTTTCGATTTAATACGTAACGAAACGATAAATCATCGAAATGTAATGACTAAGCGGCTTAAATGAATTCATTTTATTAATTTATTATGCCATTATTTATCATTATATGTTATTTATCCTCATTTGACCTAAAAAATAGAGCACGAACCACGTTTCTTTGCAAATTCCAAAACAAACAGTACAAACGTAATTTCTTTAAAACTTGCCACGATTGTAACTAAAATAATTAAACACATAATCAACAAATATTTTACGTACTGATTTTCTTGTGCAACAAAATGAAAATAAAACAATAAATTGATTCATTAAGCTTACACAGTAAAATGTAGCAAATACTTGGCAACGGAATTAATAATAAAGGTGTTTATTTATAAAGAAAAAAAACATGATATGGAAATGTGGGCTGTTAGATCCATTTTTTCAAGTAATGAGGAATCAACTTAATCACGTTTTAATCCTAATACTCCTAATACTATCCTCACCCTAAACGTTCACTTAAAGCAATCACTGACTATTAACACAAGGTACCAAGCAACCTGTAAGTCATTGTAACTCGTCCAGCAGCTGCAAGCGTCTGAGCTGGTCAGGTACATTTTCAATCATCTTCGATTATCTTTATTTTTCCCGAAAACATTGTTTGCCGTTTATATTTTCAATTTGGATTATGATTACAATCACAGTTACAATAAAATGTAGGGTCAAACGATTACATAAAACAGTCTAGCAAGTAATTGTGCCCATTGTCCGTCAAACTTAAGTGGGATATAAGCGGGACCATGTAAAATTTTATGTTTTAATCCATCATAGCCTACATCGAATCCATATGGGGCCAATATGTGCTCTTAGTAGTCGGTTCTTAGTGGAAATGCCAATGTAGTTCCCATATCCTTTTCTCTTTTTCTTTTTGTCAAATGGGCCATATGGGCCTTGGTCAGCGCACACTTAGCCCAGATGGGCCCCAGAAGTTTTGCTTACCGGGTCCCATGGAGAATTTTTGCCCAGAGAGAAACCAAAATGGGACGCACATGGTTTCTTAATTTAGGTTTACGTGGAAAATCTGTATGAGCCCCGTATGGAGTTCACATGCGTCTAAAGAACCGTTAGGAATGCCATATTGCCAATTTATATGCCATATATATCCCAAATGGGTTTAGCATGGGATATAATGGGCCCAGTATTACCCACATAAACCCCATATGGGGCCCAGATACTTTGCAATTGGGGGAAATATCTGAAGTACTTTATACATGGTGTACTTGATATTCTACAATATGGGATATGCCTCAGCGCTGGTCAATGCACGTTTAAATAAACAGACAATTGTTCTTGGTATTAATATGCGAAAAAGGGTAGTTTAATGTCAATCACCGACCGTGGTACGTATGGGATGATGAATACATCAACGTCACCCTGATATGCCTTGTTGGGGGTTTATGACCATATTAGGGAAAATGATGAAAATTATGCAGGTTCCTCACTCACACCTTCATGATAATCTTTTTGAAAAGTCTGACTAGTGCATTCCCTAATAATTTTTCGCCAAAACGGTATACCTT